>RXPK01001202.1:0-50841 GCA_004143645.1 Protaetia brevitarsis
TCATCAACAAATTTTTCTTGACATAACAATCTCACATAAAAATGAAAAAATCTACACAAATTGGTATTTTAAACAAACGCATTGTGGAAGGTATTTAAACTTTTTATCACAAACACCCACAAGATACAAAATAAGTACGATTAACAACTTAGTGACAGTGCATAGCTTTCTCAGAAAAAACCAATATCAAACAAAAATTAATAAAATAAAAGAAATGTTAATTAATAATAATTATCCAATTCATTTTATAGATAAATATATAAAAAAGATTAACACAAAATGAAAATAAAAACTAAAACCAACCCACAAAATAAGACCAACATAAAGAGGAGAACAAAAATATATTTCCATACCATACAACAGAACAATTATCAGAGAATTTACAAAAATTCCTGAAACAATACAAAATCAACATTGCTCATAAACCAAATTACGCAAATAAAAAGAGTTCACAAAAACTAAAGAGCCAATAGATTTTAATAAGCAAACACATACAATTTACAAAATTAACTGTGAAAACTGTGAAGGGGTGTATATTGGACAATCACAACAATACATAGAGAAGAGAATTACTCTCACAAATATAGCATTAAATACACAAAATGTAAACTCTACTGCTCTGGCAAAACATGCACTAAATAATAACCATAAATCTAATTTTAATAAAACGGAAATTTTAAATATTGAAAATAATTATTATAAAAGACTGTTCAGAGAAATGTGGCATATTAAAAATAATAAAAATGCAATTAACGATAAAAATGATATAAATAACTTAAGTCACATTTATAATAATTTGATTATAGCAAATTCTAAAGGAAAAACGAATTGAGTCGTCATGCACCTTATCGTGGAACTGTAGAGGCGATTTTCGCGTAAATTTTTAAATAAAAACGGCCTGTTTTCTGTTATTGAAAACAAAACCGAACGGCCTTGCGCTTTAGTATATGTTTGTTTGTCGATATTTGTTAATGTATTAACGTGTCGTTTACAATTTTAAAATGTAATTAAAAGAATCCTTTGACAACACCGTAAAGGTGAATAAATATGAAAACACCTAAATGTAAGTTGTAAACAATTTTGTCTTATAATTACTATTTTGAATTGTAGGATTGAAATGATGAAAAAGGAATAAACAAAATTCCGAAACGTAAAAACATTGTATAATTAATAAGAAAAAAACCGAATACCCAAAAAAAGGAAAAAAAATAATAATAATTCAACACCGGTTAAATAATTTTGAAGAAATTTATAAAATTAATTATCTATCCTCACCCAACCTATTACAGCACTTTTTAAAACAAATAACGCATTTACATTACAAAGAAGAAGTCGAAGGAATACAAACAAAAATGAACTGAAGGAACAACCCTGCAGGACTCCATATTTAACACGACAAAGGATTTAAAAAAAAACAGAAAAGAATGCCTAAAAATGATTTAATACACCCCTGCTTGACAGATGTTATCCCACCCCCGGTAACTTGTTCATTTCGCTTTGTACCAACGTAAATTCTCCCCCACCATCCAAACTGGGTTCTTCGTGTCGTCCTTGGGACCTCAATAAAACGGAATATTCTTAATTTATATGCACCCCCGCCCCTAACAGCCCTCTAACTCTCTTTATTTGCGCGCCATCCTTGTACCGTTAATCCCTAGTACGCTAATCTCGCTTTTGGAAGGAGACAGAGAGGACAACTAAAGGACCGAAGTGAGTGTTTATGACCGAGAGATACAGGAAAGAGATGATAAGATGAAAGTAAGGGTGTTCGCAACGGGAGATGGCGCTGCTAAATCTCCGTATTAGGGGTGTGGGAAGTAATCTTTTTTTAATTGATTTAATTGATAAGAGGATCAGTTTGGATTAGCTGCTTTTTTTTTATTTTTAAATGAAGAAAGTGTGTGAGTAATTGATTGTAATAAAATATTGATCAACCCAAGCTTTTTGTCTAAGTGACGAGTGAGTCATTAATCAAAATCAGCATTCATCACTGATTTCTATTAGTTTTCTCTTCGTCGACATTACAACAGGTTTTTACGCTGAATCGGCCATCAAAATCCCAGATTAAAATCTAAGTATGACAACGCATTTCGGAACAATAAAAAAATAATCGCTTGCTCCTCCCCTCTCCGGCAATTTGCCCTAAAAAATCGAATTACGAATGCAGCTTGCGTTAGTTCAACGAAGAAATTCATCTGCTGCACCTTCATATGTATTTGAGCACCTATATTATGCTTTCTGGAAACCATCGGAATGCATGATTACGCGCCTTCTGTCATCTCTACTTTGCGGATCCAGTTACCTATGAACTTGGCCGTGTATTCGCTGTACGCATGCTAAATCGAGTCGGTGTAACCAAAAAGTCGCCGACAATCCGTTATTCAATTGTTGTGCCAGTGTCACATGATCGCCTTTGAATTGGAGATCAGTCGGAGTGAGTCACTTTTACTTGCGGGTATGTGTAGAATGAAAAGATGCATTGTTCTTACTTTGACATTAACAGAAAATTTATTAAATTTGTATTGTTCGATTCAAGTACAGTTAATGAAAAATGTATGTGGACAGTTCTCTAACACAACACAAAAATTTAAGTAAGCTTGTATTCCTTAGTAAATAATTAAACGCTTGCCTTCACTGAGAAAAATATTGGACGTGGTATCAATAATCTACATTCGTTGTGTGACTTTTCATCGACAGAACGAAATGCGTCGTTGTTATGAAAAAATATTTACCAAGATTCGTTAGTGAAATAGATTAGTTTTCGTTATTGTAAAAAATCATTGTACATTAGCCGATCGATAATATTTGTTATGGTAATTACATTCTCACAAGTTCAATTAATAATTTTGTTAATAATATGAATGTGAACGAATATAATGATCTGTTTTTCAGTACACAATGCCCGGGATTTCAAAATTTTATTTTTTTAAAAGTTCAGTACCATTTATTATTATATTTAATTTTATATTCTCAAATTCTATTATATTTAGCTTATCCGTTTACGATTTATTTTTATTTTTTTTTTTTTTTCAATAAAAATCAAGTAAAATAGAATAGTGGTTTCAATACACCCAGCGACCTCTCCAATAAGTGAAAGAAAACTGTGGAAAGCGACTTCCTACCTGCGAGGTGGCACGGGACGCTTCGAAGGGGACCAGATCGTCTGTCAAAATCGTACTCCGGACGCTTATTAACGAATAGGCATTTTCTCACCCAACGGGCGCACCCTCAAAGCCCCTTCTCGGATTATTAAAATTTGAAATAAGTAATTATCGAAAATCGATGTAAAAACACTGACTGTACAAATAAAAGAAACGTTTCAAACCAAAACAAGCTTAAATCTTTATTAAATTACCAAATGCTAGGTTTCGTCATCATAGAGACTCTTTGATCACAAGGTACGTATGTTGGAATCAGTAAAATACTATATAAGGCAAATTATTTAATACAAAAACATGTCTTCGAACTTTCCTGTTATTTCACAAGACTAAAGAGGTTATGGAAATGTCATATAATAAATTAAATTTCAAATAAATAACCCCTAAATCTACCCCTAAACAGCAATATACTAAATTTTATAACAAACGATTATCTGTGATTATTGATATTTGTTAAAGATAGCTATTTTATCACAGATCAAACTCAGTGATATTTATTTACAACCCTCAAATATTAAAATTCCTAAAATAACTAACTAAAAAGGCGGTTATTATAAAACTAACCCCAAATTAACGTATAGTGAAATAAATTACACAAAAATATAAGTTTCTGATTAATATTGAAAGGAAACTGATTAATTCTTTTCTGTTTTAGGTGAGGTGATGGAAATACTAACTTGGAGAGGACACGACGCTTGGCAAAATCCCTGGGTACGGATGGAGTTCAAATAGACGGGCCCCCGGTCTGGGTCAATGGCATGGAAAGGCAATCTGGTCGGGAATTCTTCGTAGGAAATTTTTATAGGAAATTTCTTGACAAAATGGCAGGTATTCCATAAGGATTTAAATTATACAGGAGTTGAATAGATACTTTTTTAGATAACACTTCTTGGAACTTTGATATTTTTTTGAAATTGTGGCATAAAAATCGTTATAGGAAAATTAATACAACCGTCGTCTCTTGTGGCCACCAACAGAATGAGGATTCAAACCAGATATTTCAGTTAACAGCCTTCGATTGTTATCGCAACAGGCAGGCAACCTGAATTTTGAAAGATATACCTAACCGACATTAAAATACCGTTATTTTCTCTAGTTTGAGGGGAATACACCAACCTCAGCAAAAGAACATTCCGAAGAATGACAAACCTCTCCGAACAGATTATAACAATAGACATATAAAAGATACCAGGTAAGCTTGAATTAACATATAAAATAAAGTTTACATAATATAAAGGCAATATTTAGCACTTAATGTAATATTGTCCATTTAAATAACTATCTTTAACAAATTCATAATTCGCCTGTAAAGTAGGCAACTGAGCACACGCCTCACTTTTGAATTACTTGATCATTTAGTTTAGAAACTTATTGTAAATGCCTTTAAATTACATTCCATACCTTCAATACCATAGCAATAAATTGTTATTTTTACTTACAATTTTCATAAAATTACTCACGATATAAACACAATAAAGTATTAAATGATACCTTCTTCGTTAGTTCAATGGTTTGCAATTTATTGCAAGAACGAACAGATAACATACCTTAATGAAAAGATGTTACGGCAGCGACTGAGATATTACCCAACTTACGCCGCGCGTCACTTGACGATGAGGAGATTCTGGCGTGTGACCCCGTAGAGGGCGTGCATCTAAAACTCGTGATCTCTTAGGGGGTAATCGATAATAATACCACGTACTATGAAAGTAAATTTTTTTGTAAGAATGCTAAAGACGCTTAGGCAGAAATATTATCATTCCTTGCTTGTATGTTGATTTCTCCACACGAAGAGAAATTTAGAATTTTAATTTTTTACATCAATTTTTTCGTGGCCTCCAGGAAGCCTGAAGGTTGGGAGTTTTTTTCCCGAAACTAGTAGCTAATTATTCAATACACTGAGATTGTAAGAAGGGATCTTTAAATCGTTTTATTTGACTATAACTATGAACACACACACAGCCAAATTAGAAGATATAAATAGTTATTTGTATCACCAGGCCAAAAACTACAGTTTTGCGAGTATGAGTACGGTTTGTACACAAGTACGAACACTCGCAAAAGAGTTTCTAGTTGTGTGATACACAATGTTTTTTGGGCTGACAAATCTTAATTTTGAATTGAAAATAAAAAAGAAATTTTGACACTAGGGAGTTGACAGTACAAGTTGGCACACATGTTACATACCTAAGTATTTTGACGTTTCCGTTTCTTTTTCTGTAAGTTTCCTTCTAGTAGTTTAATATCTACTTATCAATAATAAGTACAATGAAGACACCAGTTCATCTTAGCATGGTTGAACAGTAGCTTAATGACAATATATTACACTTCTGTCATATGGAATCTAGTGTGGCCAACCTTTAGTGACATTTTTGCCTGCCTTTTGCTCCTCTAGGAAAACTACTGTATTCCTGCCGCTTTTAAGTAGTGCAAAATGAGTGTTTCTGGACGGAGACGAAAAAAACAATTATCTCTCGCATAAGATTAAGCGAACGTGCTTTGTAGCTGTGATTTGTGTTGCTTATATGTATTAGAAAACTGTTCGCATAATTCATTCCTTAACTATATAGGTGAGAAAAAAATAGGTATTCAAAATGAGACATAAAGAATGAGATAGGCAATTCAGTACGACTTTTCAAGATAAATCGATAATGAACTGGACACATTTTTCAATAAAATACTTGGGTATTTCCCCAAGCTTGCGAAATGCTTAGATCTAGGCGCATCTATTCCAGTTCCCAATGCCATTTTACCATCCCTGTAGCATTTCATGGCATTTCTATTTAATTTCAAGATGAGGTTTCAATCCCTAAATTCCTTCATAAAGCTAAATCTTTTTAACATGTCATCCCATGGCATGTATAGGTGAGAGAAAAAATAGGTATTCAAAATGAGACATGAAGAACGAGATAGGCAATTCAGTGCGACTTTTCAAGATAAATATGCTTTCATTAATTCCTATCGATATTGAACCGAACACATTTTTCAATAAAATACTTGGATATTTCCCCAAGCTTGCGAAATGCTTAGATCTGGGCGCATCCATTCCAGTTCCCAATGCCATTTTACCATCCCTGTAGCATTTCATGACATTTCTATTTAATTTCAAGATGCGGTTTCAATCCCCAAATTCCTTCATAAAGCTAAATCTTTTTAACATGTCATCCCATGGCATGTATAGGTGAGAAAAAAATAGGTATTCAAAATGAGACATGAAGAATGAGATAGCAATTCAGTACGACTTTTCAAATTAATATGCTTTCATTAATTCTATCGATATTGAACGGACACATTTTTCAATAAATACTTGGGTATTTCCCTAAGCTTGCGAAATGCTTAGATCTAGGCGCATCTATTCCAGTTCCCAATGCCATTTTATCATCCCTGTAGCATTTCATGGCATTTCTATTTAATTTCAAGATTAGGTTTCAATCCCTAAATTCCTTCATAAAGCTAAATCTTTTAACATGTCACCCATGGATGTATAGGTGAGAAAAATAGGTATTCAAATGAGACATGAAGAATGAGATAGGCATTCAGTACGACGTTTCAAGATAATATGCTTTCATTAATTCCTATCGATATTGAACGGACACATTTTTCAATAAAATACTTGGGTATTTCCCTAAGCTTGCGAAATGCTTAGATCTAGGCGCATCTATTCCAGTTCCTAATGCCATTTTATCATCCCTGTAGCATTTCATGGCATTTCTATTTAATTTCAAGATTAGGTTTCAATCCCTAAATTCCTTCATAAAGCTAAATCTTTTTAACATGTCACCCCATGGCATGTATAGGTGAGAAAAAATAGGTATTCAAAATGAGACATGAAGAATGAGATAGGCTATTCAGTACGACTTTTCAAGATAAATATGCTTTCATTAATTCCTATCGATATTGAACCGGACACATTTTTCAATAAAATACTTGGGTATTTCCCCAAGCTTGTGAAATGCTTAGATCTGGGCGCATCTATTCCAGTTCCAATGCCATTTTACATCCCTGTAGCTTTCATGGCATTCTATTTAATTTCAAGATGAGGTTCAATCCCTAAAATTCCTTCATAAAGCTAAATCTTTTAACATGTCATCCCATGGCATGTATAGATGAGAAAAAAATAGGTATTCAAAATGAGACATGAAGAATGAGATAGGCAATTCAGTACGACTTTTCAAGATACGTATGCTTTCATTAATTCCTATCGATATTGAACTGGACACATTTTTCAATAAATTACTTGGGTATTTCCCCAAGCTTGCGAAATGCTTAGATCTGGGCGCATCTATCCAGTTCCCAATGCCATTTTACCATCCCTGTAGCATTTCATGGCATTTCTATTTAATTTCAAGATGAGATTTCAATCCCTAAATTCCTTCATAAAGCTAAATCTTTTTAACAAGTCATCCCATGGCATGTCCCAGGTTTGCATCACCGTCAGAATATAAACCTAAACCGTTCCTTTCTTGAAAATTTTGAGTGTGATAACTTTTGCCACACCCTTCACCACAATGTCTATCTGCCCCGATAAATGCTATTGGGCAAGTTCTCATAAATGGAATCTTAGAATAATTGAAATTTATGCAACCGACCAGAAGGCCCTAAGCCTCTTACATTTTTTTTTTTATTCAACTTCTTACGACACAGATTGTAACAGCTCTCCTTAAATGGAATATCAAAATAAATTTGCAGCGTAATTAGACTAACCTCAGGCGTTATATGTTATATCTAATATGGAGTAATCTATTTCGCAAATTGTTAATTTTCTAGTTGGAAATTTCCCTTGCCTCATATCTGACATTAATTTAATTAAATTATACCCAAAACCCATTTCCGCAGAGGCCGTAATGAAATCAATCGTTAGTTTAGAGTAAATTACTTCTAATTTCAATTAACGATAAAATATCTTTCCCCATTTATCAAGTTATTTTGGAAGTTCTTTTAAAAAAAAACTCTTGGCGGGAAACAATGATTTATGTAAAAAGAATTATGAAAATGTATTATAAATATCAATGTCCAAAACTGAGTTTCAGAGTTCCAAGGTAAGCTGCTTTTATTTAGATGGTTATTTCCATTTTTTATAGGTTCTAATTTCGGAAATGCCTCCAAGTAGCCGGATTTTAATTTTTAGGCATATTCTAACTAGTGTCGACTGCGTTCTTACCAGCATGTTTCTGTATTTTTGGATGTAGATCGTCCTTTCCCAGATCGGGGCAGCGTAGGCACAGCACAGTCCTCTTTACGCTTTGATATGTAACATAATTCTGATGAGCGCGATGTCTTAGCATCGGTTTTGCTAGTAACGATCCTAACATGAGGTCCAAACGAGATCAAAGTAATCCCGAGCTATTTGCTGGTGTTAGCACCACCCCGTGATCATAACACCATCTTGAACATGAATAGAAATGCCATCAAATGGTATACTGATGGCTCCAAAACGGCAGAGGGAACTGGAATAGGAATATATAGGCCTAGAACTACGTATTTCGAAAGCTTGGGAAAATATCCAAGTATATTTCAGGCGTGAATATACACGCTATTGAAAGATGTGTTCAGTTCAATATTGATAGAAATTATCGGAAGCAGGAGATTATCATCATGTCTGATAGTCAAGCAGCCATCAAGGCGCTGAGCTCATATGAAATCAGTTCTAAGATGGTCTGAGAATGCCTAGGGAAATTAAATGAGCTAGGCAAAGGAATAAATGCCCACACTGTGGGTTCAGGGCAACACAGGAGTGGAAGGAAACGAAATAACGGATAATCTCGCAAAAAAGGATCTGGAATGCCTTTTGTAGGGCCTGAACCCTTTTGCGGGTTAAGTAGCAGTATAATACTGAAGAAACTAAAAATAGAAATGGAGCAGAGAAAATCCAGTTACTGGGAAAATCTCCAGTGAATGAGGCAAAGTAAAATTCTTCTAGGAACTTATAACCAGAAGAGGTTTACATAATGCATCAACCTGAGTAAGAACAACGTTCGCATATTACCAGGAATACTTTCAGGCCACTGTAGACTGAAAGGACACCTGAGTAAGCTTGGATTGGAAAAAGAATCTGAATGTAGATTTTGTGGGGAACAGGATGAAACACCCATCCACCTCCTTTCAAACTGCGTAGCACTGTGCAAGTCGAGGGCGTTGCACCTAGGAGCATGTGAAATCGAAGAGGGAGACATCCTACACGTTCTGAAAGGAATAGGATTGGAACGCCAGCTGTAAAGCAGCAAGAATAGGGGACAGATTTTTTAGGTCGCAGTGTAACATCACCCTTCTATTTACATACATACATACATAGCACCACTCCGTCCATGGAAAAGGTGACGTGACTCCTTTTCCTTTTGCCTTTTCATTAACAGAACCTCGATCTTCTCTGGAGCGAGTGCCAGTCTATGCTCCTTCATCCACGCGCTAATCTCAGCCAGGCATGCATTGGTGTTATACAATCAAGGTGTGCTCATCCATGGCTCCCACCACCAGAGCTAGATCGTCAGCAAATTCAACGCAGACCACATCCACAGTAAGTTCGAGCCCCAGGACACCATCGTACAGGACGTTCCATAATGTCAGCCCAAGCACCGACCCATGCGGAGGTCAGCACTCATATTTACGACTGCATCTTTATCTATATACAGAATGTTTTGAAACATCGATTTTAAGGGCATGTAGTACGATCGAAAATAAGGTTAAAAGTTATAATAAACATATGTTCGCAAATCAAACCGTTTACGAGATAACAAGGAGTGTTCCTAATAGTACATGGATATAACATATCCCAGTAAACAGGTGCTTATCAACTATTGTTTTATGATAGTTTAATTTGACGTTTTGTGCAATTTGTAGCAATTACATTGGTTGCGTATTCTAATGCTGAAATGAACGATATGGTGTTCATGTACGGTCGTGCTAATGGCAATTTTGTACAAGCACGTCACTTCTATGCTGAAACGTTTCCTGATCGCCAACTGCTTCGCATGTGATGTTTCAGACGTGTTTCAACGACTAGAGAAACTGGTTCGTTTGAGAAGCGGTCTTGTGATACTGGAGGCAGAGAATAGCATGTACTCCACAGATAGAAGATCGAATTTTGAATATTATTGATGAAAATCCCGAAACTAATGTTAGAAAATTTCGACTCAAGTGTGTGTAAGCAGCAATCTTGCTTGAGAGAACTCTTCATGAGACACTCCTATACCCTACCATATCAACGGTACAAGCCCTTACTGCTCCGGATTATCAAGCGAGAAGGACTTTCTCTGAGTGGTTTTTGCGAACAGCTGCTGATCGGCCAGATTTCGCTGATAACATTCTTTTCACTGATGAAGCTGGTTTTACTAAAAATGGAATATGTAATTTCCACAACAATCACGTTTGGTGTGACGATAATCCTCATGCTACCGTTGAAGCTAGGCACCAGGAACGTTTCTCTCTAAACATCTGGTTAGGCATGATAGGGGAACGGTTGTTAGGACCGATTATTTTGCCACAACGCTTAACAGGTCCTGCATACCTCGAGTTCTTAAAAAATACTTTACCTGAACTTTTGGAAGATTTACCTATAAATCTAAGACTGAACCTCTAGTTTATGCAAGATGGGGCTCCACCGCACTTTACGCGTGCTGTTAGGGAACATCTTAACAATGAATTTCCTGGGAGATGGATAGGCGAGCAGGTCCATTGCTTGGCCTCCAAGGTCTCCCGATCTAAACCCGTTGGACTTTAGTATCTGGGTTATTTGAAAAGTTTAGTGTACGCAACACCGGTAAACGATCTTCCAGAGTTGCGCCAACGAATAGAACACTGCTGCCAGATAATACGAGAAAAACCCTTGTTTTTTGAAAGAGTGCGCGCTTCCTTTGAAAGCAGATGTAAATCTTGTGTCAAAATGGAAGGACGTCATTTTGAACATCTTCTTTAGTTACAATTTATTTTATGTTAAAGTGCAATAACATCTTAATAAAAACCGCTAAAGCAAACTTATTCTGCAATTGCGATGAAATCGCTATTATCTCGTAAACAGTTAATTTGTGGACATATGTTTATTATGACTTTTAACCTTATTTTCGATCGTACTACATGCCCTTAAAATCTTTAAACGATGTTTCAAAACACCCTGTAGATCTTCCTGTTGGTGAAATAGTCCTATATTAGAGCTATTAGATAGCTGGATATATTCCTGTTTACCAGTTCCCTCACTATGAGTTCGTGGCATGCAGTGTTAAAGGCGTTTTTAACATCAATAGTTATTAAGGCACTCCACTTATTATCGAACTCCCTCACAGTATCTATAACTATCTTTACCGCATCGGTGGTAAACATATTCTTCCGGAACCCAAATTAGAATCTGTGGAAACCGCCCTTCTCCTCTATTTCTGATAACAGCCTGTTCCTCATTAGATTCTCGAATACCTTTCTTAATGTATTTAGCAAACAAACGGGACGATAAGAGTTTGAAAATTTTGAAATTGTCTTTATAATTAATAAACAATATATTTTTTTATGTTTTAAGCCATTGAAGCATCAACTTTAAATTATATAGGAATAATAAGCAAATTATAAATAAATTTCATGAAATGAGCAATAATTTTACTCCTTATTTCTTAATATGTTCCATGACGTTGAGATTTATTTTTCAATAAATACTTCGGCTCGTGATTAGCCCCATCACTCAATATTATCAGGACCCGTCATTGCTTTCAAGATACAATTGTATTAATAGAAAACGAAAGTTAAAAATAGTATGAAATGTATTATCGCATGCTGTTAACAGTAAAGTCAGAAGTATTTAATAACGTATTTTTAAAATTTATTATATATTTCTCCACAAATATCTTTTTAATTAAGTTTCTTTAAAAAAAAATTCATTCATACATGAACCTCTGTAGTCATTCTGTTAAAATAATTATAAAGTATCTAAAGAATTACATGACAAGTGACAAAAATCCACTACGATTTCTTAGTGTGCTACTAATATGTCATTATTACGAGTATGTTTAGTGCAAGCTGTCCACTCAATCAATTGGTATCCAGCACTCTTAAGAATTTAGCTCAATACTTATGTATAGTAGTCATTGATCAAAATACTACAGAATCTGTTACAAATCTAACAGGATTAGAATTACTGGGATACCTGCATTCAACTGTTATTCTGTGCTTGTAGTTGTAACACGTACCTTAAAGAGAAGCGGTCTCTCGTTCCTTGTATACCCATGAAAGTATTCCACATATGTGAAAACGTGCTGAATTGTCTTTTGTTTCCCCAAAGAATAGAATTCGATACATCTTTAAAGACACCTAGAGCATTGCTGACCTGACTATCGCAATACCGTTAGATCTACTTCGTTTATGTACCTATTTGTTTCTCTTTTATATTATAAAATACCTACTTTATAATTTAACCATAAAAATATAATCAGGTTCTATAAATTCACACAGCTAAAGCAATTATATTAAAAATAAATTAGATAGATCTATGCTGAAGTACTTAAACCTACATAGATAGCATCCTTGTTACACTTCAGTAAAGACAGATGATTAACTTCTGTGATTTCACTATAATAATCGAAAACGCTGAGCAAAGAAGTCAGAAGAAGGAAGTCTTAACCGCAAATGAACATAAATTATACCCTTGTCGTAATGTTTGAGTTCGCTTTGATGGCGAAGATGTTTCAACGTATCTTCCCAATTAGAATGACAATCCTTTTGTTCCACCTTGGAACAAGGCTACAGTTGAAGACGTGAAATGAAGTAATGAGTTATAAAAGGTAATTCTGACAAAAAAACGAGGTATCGGTGGCGTAAATAATGTAATAAAAATCGTTTGGATGTGGTAAGTGTTTTGGTTGGAGGTTATACAAATTGCTCTTACAAAGTTATCGTAGTTGAGATGATTTTAGTATGAAAAAAAAAGTTATTTAAAATAATTAGACTGATTTGGTTATCTGAATAATTGGTAAGTATTATTGCAGTAAAACATGTGCTATTAAATCGGCCAAAAAATATGTATTTAAGCACAACGATTTTTTGATTAAATAATCCAAATAACCCTATAAAATGTAAAGAGCAACATGGAAGATATACCATTCTCTATCAACAATGGGATACTACAAACATTAAATATACTCTTTCATTCACATATATTTGGCAAAATCTCGGAAGTTAACAGAGATTCCGTGTTGATTCTTGTTTCAAAATATTCAGCGTTCCCATTAAAGATATTTTGGTTTAAAGGAACACAATTAAAGTACTGGCCCAGATTTAGTTTTAGATTACAGTTTGTTTGCGTACAACCATCTCTCAGGTGTATTAAAAACAGTCATCCTTAAGGCCGGTTTTACATTATACTTAATTTAGTATGAAACTTTGATATAAATTTGCTATTAAATATTTCAAAGAGTATCATACAGGAAAATTTATTTGTAAATTTCGTACGAAATATTGTACTAAATATTTAGAACCTGTTCTATTTTCTCATTAATTTTACAAACGAAATATGCGTGCGCAATATGTGAATTGTTGGTTAAGTCCAGTGGGATAGGTCGGCGTTTGTCGTACCATACAGATCGCTCAATCTAAGTTGACATAGACAACGCAAAAATACACGATGTAGTTTGTAGTTGAGTCAAAGCATAAGGAAGTTCTGTTGTCTATCGTATATCGCTGTATCACCATCCATTTTAGAATAATGTCGTGGTCATGTCAGCAGGTTGAATTGTTGATTGAGTATTCAAAACTACCCTAGATAAAGTTAAAATTGATTGATTGTATAACAATTTGTTGAACATACTCAGTTTTATAATCTATAAAAAAAGATAGATACATACAAAAATTGCATTTTATTTTTAGAATTATATTTCATCCCTAACTTGTCTTGCAAAATTAGCAGATCTATTGCCACTTGGTCGTTGCACTTAACAAATTCAAACATTTTCCTCTGCAACTTCATCTATATCGATGTAGCTTAAGTTTTTAGTGAACACTAAAATAAGCTTATAATCACCATCCGAAGGTCTAGTACTACTAGACTATTTGCGCCTTATAATTGAAGAAGTAAAATCTATCAGATCCAGGTCTATCCACGTCCGTCAAGATCACCTAGACAATGAGGAAATTGCCAAAGTTCGTCAAATCGTTCGACAATGGACCGTCAGTCCTTAATCCCGAATTTAATAAATTTAGAATGCATCTTCCTTCAGGTCACATACTTATCCAATTTTTACATAATATTTTACGGGACTAGCTATCATAGTTCCATTTAAAGATGATAGCCATAACAGCAATACTTCTTGGTCAGCCATTTTCACAGTAATATTAATTCTTTTCATAACTTTTTCATACTAATTTTTACTTTAAATATCAAACAGACATATTCAATATTTGTACCAATTTTCAGATGTAATTTTTTTATATGTATGACATGCAGGTAAGTCATTCATTCATTCATTCAAGTTAGGGTGGGCACTTGAGCTTGGTGCTCATTGTACCATCCCTATTGTATACTCTTATTTTCCACTCGAGCAGCTTGGTGTTCTCTATAAAAGCCCAGTATTTGCCCAGTGGAAAACTGAGGACCTTCGAGGGCTCCAATAGATCTCTCCCGAAATATTCTGCCTGAGTACCTTCAGTTCCTCACTGTGCAGATTACATGTAAACTCGTTTCCTCCTGTAGCTCGCATCTTCTACACCACGGTTCGCTTACACGCCTGTGTGTATAGATGCCTTTTTCAGATGACAGTGCCCGTTACCAACCCAGTAATGTGGTTTAACTTCTTTCTTACTGCGCTTGAGTAGGTTATCAGAGACCTACTAACTATCCCCATCTCCTATCAGCGTTTTGGTATGGATTTAACCTTCAGGTCGACCTCCATTTACTTGTTCTTTATCTAACCAGGTCCAGATCTCCCTTCTTGCGAATCCTTAGTAATCCCACATACGGGGCTCTGGACCCATGAAGTGTCTCTTAGAGCCCTGCTTGGCTAGTTCATCGGCTATTACGTTGCCCTTTATATCCTCATGTGCCGGCACCGTGGTGTCTCGTGCCAGTGCATGAGGGATTGTTGCATTCTCTAACTAGTTTTGACCTAGTTACAGGGTTTGAGACTGCCTTAATGACAGCCTGGCCATCAGTCATTATATTAATTTTTCTCCTCATGTAGCCCCATGCATGGTAAATTTCTTTATATTTAAATTTTATACAAAATTTCATACTAAATTAAGTATAATGTAAAGCGGGCCAAATAGACCGGAACATCGGCCACACGACCTGCAGATGGGTTGACTGCATGCTAAGAAGCAGAGTGGTCTATGGCCAGATGCTAGATAAAACAGTGGTGCAGAAGATGCGAACTACAGGAGGAAACGAGTTTACATGTAATCTACACATGTGAGGAATTGAAAGTACTCAGGTAGAAATATTTCGGAAAGGGCTCTCAAGTTTCCACTGGGCAAGATATTGGGCTTTATAGAGAACACCAAGTCGCTCGAGTGAAAATAAGAGATTTAATAGAGATGGTACAATGAGCATCCAGCTTAAGTGCCTGGACTATAGGTGCCAATGCTGCTCTAACTTTCATACACGACCGCCACTCATCAGTGACGACATTCAAATAAAACATTCTCCGCTGTATGCGAATCATTAACCCCCCAATTTTACGTAAATATATATGGAAAGACTGGAAAACGGTCAAAATGATAGTAGGTCTTTTCAGGAATAAGTAAACATAAAATGCCTTATTCTACCGCATCGATTAGAATGCCTGCACATTTAAGCAAATAAAAAAAATGTTACCTTCTTCATTGTTTTAAAAGAACACGCTTCATCGATGATGTTAAAGGCAGATGCGTTTATTTTCTCTTTGTTATATGGAATATACACATATGCAATACGTCCTTCGTTGATTATAAAGCCTACGTCATCCTATTGTTGCGTACAAAGAAGGAAATAGCAATAAGAAATTAATTCTGTTACATACTTTTATCTCCAGCTAAGCACTGATGTCATTATCTCCCATACAAGTGCATGATCGAACGGTAATTATCGTGTTTATTTCAGGAAAACGATCATAATGACGACTGATACTCCAATCGAACAGCGAGAGTACGTAAAGAAGGATTAAAAAGTAAACATCGTTTAACCAGAAATGGTAAATTATGCCCGGTGTTATCTACAAACAAATAAATTAGCATAAGATGTGTATATATATCCTGCCCGAGAGTTCGTTTGAACTGAAATGCGCAAACCGTTTACAAGTAATTATTTTAATTGCTTTCGCATAATTGAGATGAGAAAAAATTCGTTTCGCTCGTACAGCAGGAAGTTTTACGGGCTATTGGTCGCTGAGGGAAAGTTGAATTAATTACTGGAAATTTCTATTGATTAATCGTGTTTTTGAAGCGAAAAGACACGTTCCGAACATAATTTTTGAAAAATGGGGTCTATATTAATTTGCGCATATTAGTATGTAACATGCCCAAGTATAATAGCACCAAATATTTCTAAAATATTTTTTTATAATGTATGTTTCACATCAGAAAAGACGGTTTTTGTTGGTGTTGTAAATGTTTCTAACTTATATTTCTAATATATTGTTGTTAAATGTGTAATACACATTTTTTTAATTTTAATTCGGTCTAATAAATAAAACAATTTTTTAGGACTTTAATATTTCGTCATTTAATTTATGACTTCTTCAGAAGGTCATCTATATTATAACAGGATACAAAACAACGATAATGAAAACGTATAATAAAATTTGCAAATATATTTGTAAGTAGTTTATTCATTTACCACAATTAAAAGTAGTTCACAATTAATATATGACAATGAAGTTCAACAAATTAATTAACAACAAAAGAATACACAATTCTTACAATTATCGAATAAAATTTTATATGAAGTGGTTGACACTGCTTCCATTTGTTCATTGGTTCCGTTAGTGGATATTGTTATTTGTAAGTGTAAATATTATTCAAATTCGTTCTACTTAATTGCTGTGTATATCCCTCCTAATATATCATCACAAGATTTTGAACTTTTTTGTGAGACTCTTGAGGCTATTTTGATGAATGAGTCAGCTCTTCTGATTGGTGATTTCAATTTACCACAATTTGCAACACATCCGCTGTCCTGCTCAAAATGCTCCACTTTTAACTGCTTATTGAATTCACTTAATCATACACAAGTAAATTCTGTTTGGAATTGTGATAATCGGCTTCTGGACTTAGTTTCTTCGAATTTGTCTTCTGTTCCTGTGGTTTCTCCTGATAACTTACCATTTGTTCCTCTTGATCCTTACCATCCTGCGCTATCTATTTCTCTTACATTTCCTTTATCTGGTGGTGATCAATCTACGTTTCCCGCCAATGATAATAGTCGGTATGATTTTCGTAGAGGTAATTTAATCAAATTGTATTCTGATCTTTTTAATACTGATTGGTCATTTCTTGAGAAACACAGTGATATCAATTCTGCTCTTGACGAGTTCTATGCGTATTTTTACCAAGTTCTTGATACCTCTATACCACTAAAACATGCATATACTGGCCCTTGTTATCCTGCGTGGTTCTCTAAAGCCATTATTTCCAACCTTAAACTAAAGAATTATTATCGACAGAAATGGAGAACTACTAAGAACTCTTACTTTTACCAACAGTTCAGCAGACTTAGGTCTATATGCAGAATGATATCGCTGCTGCCTATTCAGCTTACCTTCGCGAAAGCTCTCAAACTTCAATCAGAGCTAACCCGAAAGAGATCTTTCAGTTTCATTCACAGCAGGAATGGCACCACACGCATACCTAAAGTTTTATTTGATGATGATGCACGTATTGATACACCTCAGGAGATAGTTGATGCATTCGCTTCCAAATTTTCCTCAATACACATTGATAGTAATGACTTTTCACCTAAAATCACTCATTCCAACTGTACTCCTTTCACTTTGTTACCAACTACTGAAGAAGAAGTAATCAGTACTATGTCAAAGTTTCCACAGAAGTATATCGCTGGGGATGATCAAATACCTAGTTTTCTCCTTTATGATGCTCGTTACGTGCTTGCGAAACCCTTGGCGCATATCATTAATTTGGCAATTGGTACTTCTACCTTTCCTACGCGATGGAAACGTGCTAGAATTAGTCCTGTTTTCAAGAAAGATGACAAAACTCGCATTAGTAACTATAGACCAATTTCTATCTTGTCGAATTTTGCCAAGGTATTTGAGCATGTTATTTATTCTTGTTTGTATTACAATACACTCCAATATATTTCACCGCAACAACATGGGTTCATTAAAGGAAGATCAACAGTCACTAACCTTGTCTCTAAATGCCAATATCTAAGTGAACAACTTGATCTTCAAGGTCAGGTTGATGTCATCTACACTGATCTTAGCAGAGCCTTTGATGTAATTGATCACGGAATTTTGCTTGACAAGCTGTCATTCTTTGGATTAAGTTCTTCTCTTTTGCAACTTTTATATTCTTACTTATCTAACAGAGTTCACTACGTTTTTTACAATGGTTATAAATCATTTGATTTCATTCCCTCTTCTGGAGTTCCACAGGGATCGCATTTGGGTCCTCTTTTATTTGTACTGTTCATAAACGATTTATTGATGTCTCTGTCCTGTCCAGTACTTGCTTATGCAGACGACGTAAAAATTTATGCTCCCATTAGAACTCTAAATGATGTGGCTCACCTCCAACATAATTTAGATCATATTTTCAGCTGGTGCTTCTCACATAAATTAAAATTGAATGTCAGTAAATGTTTATTTGTGACCTACACGAGGAAAATTAATTACATCAACTCGATGTACTCAATACGTGATACTTATCTCAAGAAAGCGGACACGGTTAGAGATCTGGGGGGTTTTATTTGATTCCCGATTAAGCTTTGCTGAACATATTGCTGAGTTGTGCGTTGCTGCTTCAAAATCTTTAGGTTTTGTCTTACGCTCATGCAAGTTTTTCAATGATGTGTCCCTTCTTAAAACTTTATACTTTAGCTTTGTTGTGAGTAAATTAGAATACGCATCTATGGTTTGGTCTCCGCATTACATCCACCTGCAACTGAGTATTGAAAAAGTCCAACGCCGTTTCTTAAAGTATCTATCCTTCAAACTGGATAGCCAGTATCCTGCTAGAGGTATTGACTACGAATCCCTGTTGGAAAGGCATAGTGTGCGATCGTTGGAACACCGTCGGGATGTTGCTGGAGCAAGATTCGTCTTGAAGATTGTTCGTGGCTGTATTGACTCTCCTGATTTACTTTCCTCTATTGATTTTCATCTACCTTTTCATTACCTTTCCCTCGAACCAACTTATTACGAATGTCACCTTTAGTTACCATGTGCCGCAATGCTGATCTTTTCTTTGATGATATATTCTTTGATGTTATAGATAAACAAATTTAGTTCTCTTTTTTTCTTATCTTTTGTGTATTATTTTTTTAGTTTATCTTTTATGTATGTATGTACTTAGTTGTCCTGTAAAGGTTTTGCCGTTGGACAATAAATTATTATTCTTATTATTATTATTATTATTTATTATTATTAATTTAAAATAACAGACTTTTGTTAAAGTGCTAAAATAACATTTATCATGAAACGGCCCTTAGTTTCATATTTAACTATGAGAGAACTTTTTGTTGCACCGTTTACCTCATTTTTCCTTTATCCATTGAATGATAGTATTCATAGTTGTTTGGTATAGTATATACAGGGTTTTCCACGGAAGTGGCTAGTTAGAAGTTTCCGCTTAACTAAATTCCTCAATTTAAAAAATTTAGGGTCTGCAACAACTTGCACCACTTTTCTAAAAATATTCACTTTTTACACTTCGGTTCACGGAAGTCGCCATAACTTGGTTATTTTAATAAGAAACACCACTATATATTAGTGATTTTGAATTCACCTTAAAATTCTATGACGATTACTACTAAGATTTCGTTTACCTATCTTCAACTGTTAGATATTACGATTTTTTGGAAAATTTTGACATTTACATTGTTGTATGTAATTGATTAATTCTCACTTGGTTTAAGTGTCAGAAGTCTCCCACTTTGAAATTAACATAGCACTAACATTGTTTTATCAAAACGTATTAAAAAGAAAAAAATCAATGGCATTATATATAGGGTTTAAAAATTAGTGACCGATCAAAGAATTTTAAAGTTGCAAACTGAATTTTTCAAATAGAACAGCTTGTATATCTTTGTATTTTTGGATGTAGAATTAATTTCTACACCGATTTGCTGTAACATTTCCTATACCCTTGTTTATTACCGCTGTCAACGGTCGAACAATTTCTATCTGGTGGGCTGTGACTTTGACATCACAATAAGTTGTTTATATTATTGTTATAATTATTGTTTGTTACACGTCGTGTGCTCAGATGGGTACATGCTATTGTTATTGCTTATGAATTAGATAATGAAAAATATTTGAGGAGCTTATTTAAATTGGATACTTTTACATTTGATTTTATATTCACTGTGAATGGCAGTAAGAACTCGCTAGAAAATTTATTTTAATTATAGGAATTTATTTGCCGCTAATATACCTAACAAAATTCAGAAAATGTTTCATTTAAAATAACAAAGTTCATGGCGACTTCCGGTTAACCGGAGGTGCAAAAAATGTGAAAATATTTTAGCAAAAAAGTATTTAAATATTTTTAAGATAATTTTAAAATATTCTAAATATTTTTTTTTTCCTTGAAGTATTTTTCAAACAAATAATATTAATACCACATTCAATGCTTATTCAATTATATTATATTTTCAATCATAGCCATGTTATAAAAGAAAAAGCAAAGCGTGTTTACGGCCTTTTAATAGAGGCATTATGCAAGCTAGCTAATATACTAACAGAACCTTTAGCATACGTCTTCAACCAATCCATGAAAAAGGAAAAGTTTAAAATAGCTAAAACTATTGAAAGTTGTTCCTTTGAAGCCAAAAATATAAAAAACCATTGATCTCATGTGGAACACTGTCTTTGCCATCCGCAGATTGGTTGACATCAGTACTTTTGACACTGTCAAGACTGCGTACTGCTCCTTCTTCTACTCAAGAATCACGTATGGAATATTGCTCTGGGGTCATACACCTAAGGCATACAAAAATAAAAAGCAGGGTTGAAAATTCTGTGCAAGACAACAAAAACTACGTCTTGCAAATCGCGTAAGATAACAAAATATTTACCATACCTGCTGCATAGATACATACATACTTAACAGCCTCGAATACCTACATCATGCACAACCATGAAGTATCCTAGAGTAGAAGCAGTAACTACAGCACTAGAACCGCGAACAACTGTGCAATATCACAGACTATACAAGATTTGAAGATGTCCCGCAATTACCATGCTATAGAAATCTATAATCCTCTATCGTCGGCACTGAAAGCAAGGGACTTGTCATGTTTACTATTTGAAGGTTAAAAATTATGGACGAAAACGGATTCGATTAAATCGTTTAAGCGTCGACTTAAGAAACACTGTTTATCGCAAAGGCATATGAAAAATGTAGTCTAATTTTTCTCTTTTTGGAAATGTTCTTTAATTTAATTGTCTTTAATATATATATAGCTCCTCATATGAATAGAAGAATATCGAGATATATAGCATTGCACAACGAGAAATTAAAGCACAATTAATATGTATTGAACATTATAATTAATAATGGAATTCTGTGCATATTTGTAAACTGTTTGTAAGATTAATGTAAGATTGTAAGCATGTATTATGCATAATTAGAGACTTACAGATAGCCTAACAGGCGTCACAAATATATGCAGAATATCACTGTAATTATGGTGCATTTTTATGGAGCTTTCGAACTTACGTTGACAGGACACGATGAATCAATTTTGTCTCTAGTACTGAATCGGACATTGTTTTGAAAGACCATTTAGAAAGGGCTACTATTTTCCTGAAAATGGTTTTCAAGAAACAATTAAGTCTTACTGATACCAAGAGCAATTTATGAAACAGAAGGTTGTAATTTAAATCAATACTAAAGGTTTGTTTTCATTTTATAATGTAATTTCTTTAGTAAAACTTTAAAACTTTTAAAAATTCTAATAACAATTCCGATGACATCTGCTGAAGCAGAATGTCGTTTTTCTACTTCGAAAAGAATAAAAGCCGTCTTAAGATTAAACAGCATGGTATAAGAAAAATATTCAATAAAATCCTTTTCTTTCTCAAGAAAGTATTTCAGATTTGACTCAAAGAGTTACATCTATCTAGATCTATCAAAGATCATTTCAATAAAATCATGATATTTTTGAACGTCTTTTTTTCTTATTTCTTAAGCACCCTAGCAAAAAAAAAAATAATAAAGCCTTATAATCAGTAAAAGGGATCACACAAGTATTCACAAAATTTAGCACCATCAACCACCGCATTTTTTAAGCACAAGGCGCCAGTGGTCCACGAGATACCAATTGAAATATTCTGTATGTTAATATACTGTAAAAAAAGTTGCAGTAAAATTACATGTAAAATCGTTGGTAACAAAGTTGCCTACAATTTTATAGGTAAATTTGCTTCATAAGGTAAAATTTCTACCATCTAGTAAATTTCACATGCTGATGTGTTTTTCAAAGATTGTACTGTAAAATTCGTATGTAATATTTATATGAACTCTATATTTACCGACACTGAAGTAATTTTCATATGTATTTTTATAAAGAGAGCAAGCAACTTACCTAATTCTTTTATAGTACCTAAGAGGTCATACTCAATCGCTCAACCAGGGATCAAGAATGAACACCCTTACGCAAAACCTACGGTTGTTTGTCATCACTATTACATTACCACATGATATCATTGAGCTAATAATAAATTCGACAAACGAATAGAATTACCTACGCGCAAGATAAATAACCCAATAACCAATCACGTATTGAATTTCGTATTTTCCATGATATCTATAGTTTTACCCGAAAATTCAAGTAAAAACAAATAAATATAAAAGATCCTCATATTTCTACAGCAAAATTAATAGTCACTAGGAAAATTACTTTTAAAGTGCACTAATTACCCCAAAAAAATGTCATTTTACACTTTTAAGTTAAATTTTGAGAGTAAATACAAAATTGTACATTTTTTTCCGTATTTTCTTTTGAATTTTTGTTACATCTAAAGTACATGAAAAAGCTATAATTTTACCGAAATGTCTTTTTCCATGTTAAATATCCTAGAAAAAAAACATGTAAAACAAAAATTTTAACATGATTTTTATTGTGGTAAATTCACAACGTTATTACATGTAATATTCCTAATTTACCATGGCAAAATTACTGTAATTTTTTACAGTGTAGGTACCGATACTTTACATACATAACAATAAATAAATACATTGCATCTGATTACGCTTATTACCTTGAAGAATCTATAAATGTGTTTGTTAAGGCAAACAAAGATTTCTTTTTATAAAGAGAAGTAAAATGGAAAAACAAACCTTGCTTCATTCAAACAATAAAGTTTTTATATCATTATATTATTCAACACATTTAATTTTATCACAAACTCCATCAACAGATCGCACTTTATTTTAATTCCAACTGCATTACAATTAAAAAAAAAAAAAGAAATAAAGAACGCATGAAGATTTATACCCGGAAAAGTTCATCTGTCCTATTAAGGATGACAGTTTTAGAGATAGTCACGAACTACCAGCAGTCATCATATAGCAAAGCAAGCACAGTCAGTGTCTTTCTCTATATTTCTCGGCAATAATAATAGTAAAAAAAGACCAGCGAGCAACGGTTCTTTTTGTCCGAGATCAATGACGATGAGTTTGCTGTCGTAATGGTCATATATAATCCTTTATCCGCCGTCTCTTTCACGGAGTCATTCTGCCGTATCTGGTGTTGCATTTCTATCCAAAGTAAAAAGGCACATGTAGTTGATAATTAATGCTGAGCGCAAAGAAAATCTGTTTCGCATAATGGAACGATGTGATTATGGTCTAGGTTTAGATTTAGAAGAATATAAAGCTGGATTTACGGTACAGCAATTTTTCTTTCTATAATAATACATTTTGCTGTCTACTTTAATTCATTCTCTTCACCTTCTTTTATTTTTATTGTTTGTTGAGGAGCATTGTCTATGGAGTTTCTATATTTATACCGAACTGAACTATAGAATAGGATAAAATAAGGAAATACCGTATTAATATGTTGCTAGATACTATAAGAATTCTTAAAAGCGATTTCTCTCGTAATATTTCTTTATTACGAAAATTATATTATTTTTACATATTTGATAATTTGTAACGGTTAAAGTTTTGAAATAAAATAACAGGAAATTATAATTTTATATCTTAATGTTGAGCACAATCTATAAATCAGCTTCCTAATACAATAATTTATAAAAGGAATTTAATTTACTTACCTGATACATTAATGATGTTGACTATATTCATGCTACTGCGTTATAGATGGCAGCACATACCCTTAAAAATATATATATGCATAAATGAATTTTTTTTTTTTTTATCTGGTATTGAAATTCTTTTATTTGGTTTCGGAAATAATATGGAAGACTTTTTAATTTATTAAGTAAATTCGTTTTTCGAAATTTGGATTGAAATTTTGAAAATTCTAGCAGAGATCGAACAAAAACCGTAGTATTAAAAGAAACATTTTTGATACAATTTTTAACACATTCATTTTCAATTTTTTTTTTTAAAATAATTACGAATATAATCAGGTAAAGCAATTAAAATATTGATTTTGTTCTATTTTTAGTGACTCCCACATGCAATTTAATTTATATTTGTTTTAGAATAACTAATTACTTACATTTTTGTAGTTTAGTGTATAACTTTAGAAAATGTTATTACACCTTTTTTTAATAATTGCACCATCAATCGATTGTATCTTTTTGGGAAACTGTCGCTTTAAATTGGAAAAAAAAATCGAGAAATAGTAATAAATATTTATGGTATAAATTGTGTATAATTTGTTATGAAATCCAAAATTTTTCAATCCGATCGCTTTAATTAAAATTTTGTATAATTATAGAATGACGGCATATGTATATTGCAACATATGGGAAATTTTTTTTATTAAAATATTTAAAATTCTTTTTGTGGGATAGATTGTGCATGTCTAGGAACCGCAAAATTTATTTTAACACCTATCACGTGACCACTAGATGGCGGCTTTAAAAAAATATGCCATGAATCTGGAAAAAGTGAGGTTAGATAACATCATATCCAAAAAAGTTATTTGAAAAAGTTGCTTAAAAATCAACTCTGTATGCAAATTTTTCTAAAAATATTAAAAAAGGAATTAAATATCACATTTTTTCTAAATGTTGTTTAATTGGATTACATATTTCGTTTTTGTTCTCGACTCTAGCTGCTCAACTGCGGTACTATTTCTAAATTTGGTTGATGATACTTTTATCAATTTTTGCATAATTAACACAGCGAAAACTAAAAAATATGACTTCAGTATGAGAGTTGTTGCAAGTATCCAGTAGTAGTAAATGACTTTTACAATCATTTTCATTCTAAACCACTTAGCAAACATTACTTTTATTGAAAATTATTTTTGTTTTTGTTTTCTGCATTAAAGTGGAAATCATTAATCCAAAACTGATTACACTACATGCACGTTCCGAAGGTATTATAGTAGATTTTGAGATTAGAAAACAACGAATAATAAACAGTAGGTAAAATAAAAATAGTAGTAATTACTTATCTATCAAAAAATTGAAATAGTTTACTACATTATTTTGCTGTTTCTAATTTCAAATTAGAAATTTCAATATTTTAATAATAAAAAAGTTTCCCATATGTTGCAATATTTATGCCGGTCACTGTGTATATTCACCTAAAAATGCTCTTGCAGTAATCGAAACATTTAGTAAAAAAAAAAACATTAAAGCAATTAAATTTAATTAAACTTCACTGTAAATTGCGCTTGACTAAAATGCTTCTTAAACTTTAAAAAATAAAGAAAATTTATAAAAAAATAATATTTAAGCAAGTTACTTTGATGTGACCCCCACTTAAAAATTACATTTGCAGTTTTACTTAAAAAAATATTAAAAAATATTTAACAAATATAAAACAATTTAAAGAAACCAAAATCTTTAAATTAAAAATCGTTTCACAACTACTTAACACTTCAAAAATTATTTTTTTACGATTTATGAAATTAAAAAATTATTAAACTTTGCAGGAGGTGAGAAGAAAAAACATCACAATAAAAAAAAGATTATTTAAGAATGATTAATTTTACTAAATATCAAATTTTAGATTCTTCCCCCTTAAAATATTAAATTAATATAATTTTTCATTTTGTTCATTTTGTAATTCTCTTTTCCATTGTCACATTTTTCTTGAATTCGTTAGAATCAAATATAATCCCACTATATTTTTTTTTCTTATTGTTGCTAAATTAAATGAGAAATATTTCTTGTAAAATCTTTTAAATAAATTTTATATATTTTTAATATCAAAATTATTTTTTTTGTTCGTCCACTTTTCTTTTTATATTTTTTAAATTTGAATTAACTATTTTTTTTATCCAATAAAAAAATATTTTCTAAATACGGAACTAAAAAAGATTGTTAGGTTTAACAAACAATAAAAAGGGTTTTTTTTTGCTATGCACCTATTTAAATGTTTTCTGCCTTTTTCTTTAATTTGAGTCCATTAATAATAATAATTAAATACGATTTCATTGTTTTTAATTTTTTTTTAGGGCAAAAAGCAATTTTAGGGATATTAGATTAGTAAAAAATTCTTCAACCAGAAGAAAACGAGAACACACTTTTTTTCAGTTTTATTGCGTCAATATGAAATATCCCTAGTAGCAAAATTTAAATTTCCCACAATTATTCTTAGTAACTTCAACAGAAAGACATTAAAATAACTAGCAGTCTAATATAAAATCATTGGAAATTTCGTGTTTCAATGTTGGAAGTTACTAATAATAATTGCGGGAGATTTAAATTTTGCTACTAGGGATATTCCATATTGACGCAATAAAACTGAAGAAAAAGTGTGTCCTCGTTTTCTTACTGTAACTTTTCTCTCTCTACCATCCATCAAGATAACCATCCTAAAAAAAACATCTTCAAAAACATTTTTTATTTCATGTCTAAATTTATACACACTTCTTTTTATACACTATATAACAATAAATAATACAACAGCAATGTAAAAACACATCGCTTCTTTTAAAAAAGCTAATTTCTCCGATGAAAAACATCCTTATTATAAAAAAATATTTCAGATTACAATTCTCCGAAAAATAGTCTTTACACCAACTAATTTCACGCCATAGCATCACCTCTCAAATCAATTTCTTGCATATTATCTTCAGTCACCACCCTCAAATTTCTTTTACTCCTAGGTGGAGCCACTGGTGGTAACCCAAATTGCAGCTTAGAATCAACAGCAGCGCTAGATTCCTTAATATTGTTACTAGGTTTCCGCTTGACCCAACTTTGACCTGCCTACCAACTTGGTAGTAGTGAAAGTAGAGTAGAAACAACAGAAGAGATATCACTAAAAAAGTGATCACTGTGATAATAATGGCAGTGACTGGGTTGTATGTTTCTTCCGGTTCCGGAAGTAGGCCAGGTGTTGTGATGCTGGTGATTGTCGTGGGCTCTTCTGGTAATTCCGAAGTTGGAATGTAAGAAGGTCCTTTGCCAGAGATGGATATGTCAGCGCAAGCTCTAAATTCCTCTTGGGCACCGCATCCGATTGCCTCTGTACCATTTTTGCAGTTACCCCAATTGTTTCCTGGTAGAAATTTAATTGAATTAGAAAGACTGAGAGTGAATTCGAAAAAAGATATTACCTGAAATGTATCTCCACTGCAATACGCAGTGAGGACAGTTTAACGTATCTGGCAACTTGAACCTCATCTCATAAACTTTATTGCCGTCTTTGGGATAAAACCGAGTCGCTGCTTTGTCTTCACCTTTTTGCGGCTTAATGGCCTTCAATATATTCTTATCCAAACACTCCTGCGTGGTGTTTTTATAATTTTGACAAACGCCAAAGGTGAAATAACCCATATGACTCGCCGTCAACTCCACTCGTATCGTAATTATGGTACCAACGTTATAATTCCTCACTATAACTCCTTGGCCATAAGTTCCTCCATACTCGTGGGGCTCTGGGTGGTCTGAAAATCATCACCGAACGCTAAATTAATCTGACCTGATGTGCCTGGGAGTTAAAATCGCTTACTTAGAGTCCCACGCATCACCGCAAACTCCGCATTTGCCACCATTTTTTACCCATTGCGTAGTGAAGCCGCCGCAGAACAATTCGTGGTCGTTGTAATTATGGGGCGTGTTGAAGCCATACCTCCAGGCCGAGGCTCTGCTTGGAGGTTCGATCAAACGCCCGTGGCCGTCAATGTGAGGTGGGAAGATTGTTACGATCACCAATAGACCAGTGATGATGTGGATTTGGACCATCCCTTGAAGTAAAGAGAGAAATGTTGATGAAGATGCAATATTGTTTTGGACATATCAGCAAAATCGTTTCTCTGGAAAATTTTAAAATTGTCATTAATTATTTTTAAAAAAAATTTCAAATGAGAAAGAAAGGAACAGCCCACTGAGCATGAAATGTTACGAACCTGTATGAAATGTTTTACAATAGAACAAAAAAGCAATGTTTATGTTGAAATGTTGCATTGACTATACATATATGTCACATTTCGGTCGAACATAAGAAACTGATCTAAACATGATTAGAATATAATGTTAGATGAAAATGTTGCCAGAACATTTCATAAATAATAATTCCACTATTTTAGCAAAGCGCATGCCCAAGTGTAACTTTAGGGGTGTCACGTGTTACTTTCAGTTCGCGTGATTCTAGCGTGCGTATACCTCTTGCATATGCATTCAAGCCATTTAAACATTGGACATTTGTAGGGTATATTGTGTTGTATGGTGTCATGCTTGCAAGCATCAGCATGCAGGAACAACATTTTGTAAAGGTAAGATAATTGTTGTAGTTTAGACTAAGATGAGCTAAGTCAGATGGTAGAAATAATACAGCAAATGGCTTGTATTGAAACCTTATAGACTGTGGTTACACAGGCTGACAGGACCATACTTTACCACTTGTAATGTGTTTTAGTAATGTTTGAACATCTAGATTGATTTTTTTAAATATATTCTTCATCATAAGCGGTAAGAGCGAATAACATGCTTACAATAGACATACTTTATCGTACTTTATTATATATCAGCGCTCTTATATAAGTTTATGTTAGAATGAAACATAACATTTAAATATATTTTCTTTTAAAATATCACAATAAACCCTCAGTTTATACCAGTAAACAAAATTCAAATTTCCCGCAATTATATTTAGTAACTTCAACCAAATATCTTCAACTTAAAGGTATTCAAATAACTATTAATGTAATACGAAATCGTAGGTAACTTCAAGCTTTAATGTTGAAGTTACAAAAAATCCAATGATTAGATATTCTATTCCTATTGCAATGTGTTATTAATAGTACTAGTATATAGAAACAATATTTTTTAATCCATATTACGCTTTATAATTGACAATTATTTGCTTAATTTTCAGAAACCAGAAGAAAAACTTATTCTAGAATGACGGACAAAGAATTCGAAATAATATTAATGGAATGATTCCGGTATGGGAAAACTGGATTATCACGAGAAAAAAGAAATATTCAATTCAATGAATGATTATAATGAAATATTAAATGTTTAAAATGATCATTTTATCTTAAACAATACATATATGTTACTATATGTTATGTTTTATTACATTATGTACAAATTTTACCAGCATAATTCAAAACTTTCATTTATGAATGACTAAATCTCATCTTCCTATATTTTATGGCAAAGAAAAACATTAGCCATTGACGCGATTACAGTGTTATAAAACCTTTGTTTTCCAAATTTCTAAAGATATCCATTTTGCATTATTTTTAACACTATTATCTCGAAAACTGAAAAACTAATTTGTTAAGAAATTAGTTCGACAATTGACAAACATTACCGGTTCTTTAAAAAGGAGTTACATTGCAACGTTTCCAGTCATTTTAGAATGTTATTGAAACGTTATTGTAATATAATTTTGCTCAGTGGGAGAAGTCTTTTTCTGCAGTGCTCTCTGTGGTTTTAATATCTACTTATCAATAATAAGTGCGATGGAGACTTTAGTTCATGTTAGTAAGGTTGCGCAGCAGACTAATGTCATGTCTATTGATGTGACGAGTCGAGTTCCCAACTCGATATACTCGAAAAGTACTCGTTATACTCGAATACCAATCGCTAGGTACTCGAGTTCTCGGTAATGAGTTCTTCGTTTTGAGTACTCGATTTCAGACTCGAATATGTAAAATCGATTTTAGAATTGAATATGTATAGAATCGATTCCAGAATAGAATTCGTAGACTCGATTTCAGACTTGAATTCAAATACTTAAATCTACCACGTATGTCGTATGCAAGTTATGTCTTACAACATTTGTTTGCTAAAATAATATTATAAAATAATATTATAATTCGTGAAGTGAATCATTTGTAGTTAATAAATATCATTATGTGTAACGGAATAAGACTAATAAGAAGTAAAATATTTAATTCTGTGCCTACCCTAATAGCCGAATTCAAATTTCCCGCCACTATTTTTAGTAACTTCAACGTAAAGGCATTAAAATAACTATCAATGTAGTACAAAATAGTAGGTAATTTTATGTTACAACGTTGAAGTTACTAAGAATAATTGTGGGCAATTTAAATTTGGCTATGTGGGTATGGATTTATGAAATAAAAAAAAAGAAAATTGGGATCAGGTAAAAAACAAAGACCCTTTTAAAAAGAATTAAATAAAATTCATGGATTTTCTGTTGAAATTATGAATAAGCAAGCAAATCACTTGTAAACATCATAGGATGTTTTTTATTTAGCTAGATAAATGCGTAATACGAATACGGCCATTGAAATCAAACAATGCACAAGCTGATGTCTTTCCGGTATTATTTACGGTGTGATAGTTAATAGGGAGTTATCGCCACGTGGTTCCGGCCGATAAATTTACATTTACGGAAGAACGTGTAAAGAGTTATCGCATATCTTTCCCGACAAAATAAAAATATTTGAATTTGGCGGTTAGCTCGGTGTCATTTCTGACTACAACATAACCACACTATTCGAACAGAAAAGGATTTTCATTTAGGATATACCGCAACAGTTCTAATGATTCTTCTTTTGAAAATCGCAAGCGTTTCCCATCGGTTTTAACCGACATTTTAATCAAAACATCATCTAACATAACCTAAATTCTTCTCAAAAACAGCCCCGTAATTTTGACAAGTATATCGGGCTCCAATACTGATAACTTCATTCCGATAAGTCTGAGCATGCGCAGAAGATTGCACACAGCTGATCGAAATCCATTGAATGCGCATGCGCTATTTTTATTGCACGCAATACGAAAAATTGCGAACTGTAAAACGGCCTTAAGGAATGTCGATACGACTTCCATAAATGGCGTTTATACGACGTTCGTAAACGACGTCGATGATCTGTGACATTATGCCGTCTTTTTCACGTATTAAGTACGTCATAATATTGGGACAATCGACGTAATCAATGACTAAATATCGACGTCTTTGTGACGTCAGGCTGCTACCTGGGTAATTGACGCGCTGGATTTTATTTACGCGAACATGGAGGGAAATAAGTATCCAAAATCTATGCCATGAGACCCATGCAAACGAAAGAAACGTTTCTTATCTCTTTTAAACAAATCTTTTATAAATCTGTTCTTTTTATGAATACTTTTGCAATACATATAAATATTTTGAATCGGATATTTATGAATGGGTATCTTTTTTCCATTACACATACTCGAATTAGTGAGTAAATCTATACATACCAAAACCTGTCTAGCACTGGAATCGAATATTAGAATCGAGTCTGGGAACTCGAGTATCAGAATCGAGTCTGGGAACTCGAGTACCAGAATCCAGTCTGGGAACTCAAGTACCGGAATCCAGTCTGGGAACTCGAGTATCAGAATCGAGGCTGGGAACTCGAGTACCAGATCGAGTCTGGGAACTCGAGTACTACAATCGAGTCTACATACACGAGTATAGACTCGATTCTTTTGCCAACCGAGTACGAGATACTCAATTCTCAAAAACACGGATTCGTCGCATCACTAGTCATGTGTCACCATGTTCGATGTAGTGGAGCAACCTTTAGTGATGCTTTTACCGGCCTTTGAAGTAATTCAAAATATATGTTTGTGGACGGAAGCCCAAAAAAAATCTACAATTCAATTAATTGACCTTTACTATTGCTGATGTGTTTATAGTCTGAAGAAACGCAAAGAATCTTTTATATAATGAATGATGGAATTCAATGCATATTTATAGCGTCTATAAGATTATCTGTAAGACTCTATAAGCATGTATTATGAATATAGTTCATTTATTATAACAAACGAGGTACTACGTGAGTCAGTTTGCTATGATGTCACGACCGTGTTGCAAATTTTCTCTTCGTCAAAACGTAAACAAACCGTTAGGTTATTTAACTGTCAAACACTTTTGACAGGTAAATAAACAAACTATTAAAAGTAACATTTACCGTTAATATTATGATGATTCTTTTTGAAAACCAGGATTTAAAGTATGTTAAACATAATAGCAGTGGAAAAAAATAACAAAAAAGCACAAATGAGTACAATAAATTTAATCGGGACCATTATCGCTTAATGTATTCACAGTAACGATTAGTATGCAAGTTTCTTCTCTATCCAAACCAGTCTCTCAGATTTACTACTTCTGAATTTCGTTTCCAATATGTTGTACACCAAGTACGTCAAATTTCCAGACTAATTTATTCAATCCGCTTTATACAATTGTATGCATCCTCCGATCTGCCATATTTCATCCATCGTTTCATAACAAACTCCCTTTTCTTTGAGAACAAATAATATCTACCACAACAATGTGTTTCAACCATAGAAATGTCTTTTTCTTTAAGAGCTCAAAATGTTTAATGTGTTATGTTAGTCTGAAAAATGTATGTGAAAGAACCACTTCTGTAAACAATATTTGTATACCATATACTCACTGTTTTCGTACATGTCATAAATTGTGTTTCCAATAGCACATTGACAATGAGTAGAATAATCATTTTTACATTTATTTCATATGCATTTTCTTTTTGGGTTAGTGGATGTAATTCCTTGTTTACTCATGGATGAAATTTTGCTTATGTTTGCAACATGAATGTTTAGAACACTCGTTACTCTCTAAAAACGAAACACTGTAAAGAATATGACATTAAAAATATATGGATTTTATACTCCTCGCAGGCAAGTTAACGGGAGTAATGGCCCGTTGTTCTCGCGTTCTGCGTCGAAATACACGACTAACGAAACTATTAACTCCTTCGATTGTTTACACAATGGTTTCGATATGATTTAGTTGTAATAACTACTTATTTTAAATAAATACATACCAAGTATAAACGCAAATTCCTACACTTTACTGCAAATGCAGAATATAACCCTTTGACAGTTGACAGCTATAACTAAATTGGGTGGGAATAGATTGGGAAGATGTGACAAGCATGCAATTTAAAAAGCAGTAGGCACCAACATAGTATCTTTAATTGAACGTGAAAAAGTTATATGTTAGTTGGTTATTTTAATAATATGGTATTGCATGGCCCGAATTTGCAAGTAATGACGTACCTAGTCTGTTATAGTAAATGAAGTATACTTACAGACGTACAAATAATCTTACGGACACAACAGATACGCACAGAATCTCACCAATAAATATAAAGAATCATCGTTAAGAACTTGCCAATAAGAATCCATAAAGAAATCGTTCTTAATATTTACCAAGAAAGGACAATTAAAATGCCCCCACGTCACCCACTTGACTTGCAGCCATAAGTTCAACGCCTGATAAATGAATAATTTATCGTCGGTACTATTTTGCATTTCCTACTTTCGAAAGCAAGGACGTTTACTCCAATCACTCTATCCCTCTCTGTCGCTATCCAGCGTAACGACTAGATAATTTAACAAGCTCGGCGTTGTATAAATAGTGCGACAAACTCGTAAAAATTACCATACCGTATAGGTGCGTGTATTAGCGTGTTGCAATTTCCACACTCGCAATGAATGGGCGATTTACAGACTTTCAGAAAACTGTTTTACCAAGGTTTACGTAACTATATGTATAGACAAGTACATAATATAGCGGGATTGTTTCAAGCAGACGTATATACTACAGAATCTCGCATAATCTCTGTTTGTGTTGGCAAAATAAAGATGAGCTAAATTTCAAGATAGTCCACCGTCGAATGGATCAATCTAACCGCAATACTAGAGTTTCTTTTTCTAGAGTTCTCCAGAGAGAATAACTGGAAACCGTTATTATGACATAATAAATGTAACGTAAGATATTAAAGTTGGTCGTTATATTTATTCGCAGTCGGTAGTTTTATTGATTTAATCGAAGCGAAAAGGCGTGCCAGGAAATTTAATGCAGAAGTGACCTTAATATAATCTCTGAATTAAAAGTCCTTTCCCTTGGTATATATATTATATGAGTTTTCAATGAAACGCAAAAACGTTTATTACGATTAAATAAAAATTTCAGATTTGTCTCACATATTGAATATTTAAATATACAGGTGTTTTGAAATATCGTTTAAAGATTTTAAGGGCATGTAGTACGATCGAAAATAAGGTTAAAAGTCGTAATAAACATATGTTCACAAATCAACCGTTTACGAGATAACAGCGAGTGTTCCTAGTAGTACATGGATATAACATATCCCAGTAAACAGGTGCTTATCAGTTATTGTTTTATGACAGTTTAATTTGACATTTTGTGCAATTTGCAGCAATTCAATGGTTGCGTATTCTAATGCTGAAATGAGCGATATGGTGTTCATGTACGGTCGTGTAAATGGGAATTCTTTACAAGCACGTCGCTTCTATGCTGAAACGTTTCCTGATCGCCAACTGCCTTCGCATGTGATGTTTCAGACGGTGTTTCAACGACTAAGAGAAACTGGTTCGTTTGAGAAGCGGCTTGTAATACTGGACGGGAGAGAATGGCATGTACTCCACAGATAGAAGATCGAATTTTTGAATATTATTGATAATCATCCCGAAACTAGTGTTAGAAGAATTTCGACTCAAGAGAGTGCAAGCAGCCATCTTGTTTGGATAACTCTTCATGAGCAACTCCTATAGCCCTACCATATCCAACGGGTAGAAGCCCTTACTGTTCCTGTCCCTGCTGTGAGTGGTTTTTGTCAACATCGGCCAGATTTCGCTGATAACATCCTTTTCACTGATGAAGCTGGTTTTACTAAAAATGGAATATTTAATTTCCACAACAATCACGTTTGGTGTGACGAGAATCCTCATGCTACCGTTGAAGCCAGGCACCAGCAACGTTTCTCTCTAAACATCTGGTTAGGCATGATAGGGGAACGGTTGTTAGGACCGATTGTTTTGCCACAACGCTTAACAGGTCCTGCATACCTCGAGTTCTTGGAAAATACTTTGCCTGAACTTTTGGAAGATTTACCTATAAATCTAAGACTGAACCTCTGGTTTATGCAAGATTGAGCTCCACCGCACTTTACGCGTGGTGTTAGGGAACATCTTAACAATGAATTTCCTGGGAGATGGATAGGGCGAGCAGGTCCCATTGCTTGGCCTCCAAGGTCTCCCGATCTAAACCCCGTTGGACTTTAGTATCTGGAGTTATTTGAAAAGTTTAGTGTATGCACACCGGTAAACGATCTTCCAGAGTTGCGCAAATGAATAGAACACTGTTGCCAGATAATACGAGAAAAACCCTTGTTTTTTGAAAGAGTGCGCGCTTCCTTTGAAAGCAGATGTAGATCCTGTGTCGAAATGGAAGGACGTCATCTTTGAACATCTTCTTTAGTTATAATCTATTTTATGTTAAAATGCAATAACATCTTAATAAAAACCGCTAAAGCAAACTTATTCTGCAATTGCGATAAAATCGCTGTTATCTCGTAAACAGTTAATTTGTGGACATATGTTTATTATGACTTTTAACCTTATTTTCGATCGTACTACATGCCCTTAAAATCTTTAAACGATGTTTCAAAACACCCTGTATTTTTCATAAAATTATAATATCTCCGAAAATACTGGAAATAAATGTTACGTTATTGGTACCTGCATAATACTGCAACAACGGTGCTTTCTCAAATGTTAATGTTACGCATGTTTATTATATTTTTTTTATTATTTAGTTAATTACCTAGATAGATTTATTAGCTAGGTATGTATTGAAATCCTTCACATCTTATGTAGTGTAATTTAATAATATAAAACAACAGATTAAAGACCTTTGCACCATTGTTTTAAACTTCACTTAACACATGCTTCTACAATTATAAATTACGCTGTCATAATATATACTGAAACTGCTATTATTCATAAAAAAAAGTAATTACTTTGTTTGCTATGGATGCTAAAAACCTTCTCGACTAAAATGACCCACATCCATCTCATTAAAAATTACGCTTGCCAACATGCAAACGTGTGAACTTCCTTTTTTCAGATCTATACCAATATAACTTGTTTCTTTTTTGTGCAATATACAGTTAATATTGTTAATATCGTAGCCAAAATACGTTAGGATATATACATTATTTCTATATTACGCAGGTGTTCCAAAGGCTTTAAAAATATCTAAGTTCTATTTTTGTAAATGGAATCCTTGTATATTATTGCATTTTTAGATTCCCTGATCAAAATAAATGTGTGTTTTTGAGTAAGGTTTATAACACCTAAAGTTTAAAGTGTTCTAAATAACTTGAACTTGTGAAAATCTTGCCCAATTTTCATGTTTCAAATACTTAAGAAATATTTAAGTTATGCTAGCGAAATTTACAATGAAATATAACAATAGACCATATTTTATAGCCCAATTATAATAAACAAGGTGCACAAAAATTAAAACTAATCAAATAAGAACCATATTCTTCAACTTACCAATAAATCTATTCTGTAATGTCCTACCAAACGGTGTTAATTAAGCTTTAAATCTTGGCGTTTTTATACAGAATACGCCAAATAACCGTTTCTTTTTTCATCATTTGGTGTTTTTGAAATGGAAGTTCTGAATATAGTTGCCTATAGTATTTAGAAGTATCAGATAATTCATTTTTTGCGCCTCCATCCAGAAACACTCATTTTTCAGTACTTCAAAGCAAATCTAGTGTGACCAGCCTTTAGTGACATTTTTGCTTGCCTATAGGCAGGAAAACAGTACTAAAGGTTGGCCACACTAGATTCCACATGACAGACGTGTAATAAATTGTCATTAAGCTACTGTTCAACCTTGCTAAGATGAGCTGGTGTCTTTATTGCACTTATTATTGAAAAATAGATATTAAACTAGAAGGAAAATTACAGAAAAAGATTTATTCTCAGAAACGGAAATTCGTCTTCTTCTTCATCATCCAGAGTTGGCACCGTGACGTTGTTAATCCGCTCAGCCATTCGCAGCGCTTGGGGATTGAGCACCGAAGCTCGCCTGGAACGCAATATTGGCTGCGTTCAGGGAGTTACGGCGCTGGAAGCGATAACTGTTAGCGCTGTCACCGGCGCTAGAACTCCCTGAACGGGTCATAAGAGTAGCTTTTGCTGGCGCATGCTCTTTGCTTACTTATGTAGTGTGTTTGATAGCGGTGTCTTCAGAATAAGATTATGTTGAAAGGTTCGGTTGCTTGCTCAAGCGTTTCTTTTAATTTATATCACAAAACTAAACGTTCGTGTTTAATCTTAGACAACAATATCTTGTTACACACATAAAGGGATAAGAAATTGTACACAACAATTATTTTAATCACAAAACTATAGGAAATAAAAACAACCACCGTAATTAAAACTTTAAAATAAGTTTTATAGAGTAACGTATTTTAAAGGTATCAGTAATATCCTCGTTCACTCTTATAATATCTGTATTTATTATCGATTTTTAGGCGATTTCGTTGCTATTTAAGCGTAAATTATAGATAAATATAACCTCATCGGCAAATATTCAAATAAATATCCAGGATAAAAGCATTAATCGTGAATTTTTATATGTATTCGTAAACTATTGATTTTACAATTTCACAAAATGTCCATATAATAAAATAATTTGCCTTGGTCGATCTAAAAATGGTAGTTTCTGTATTTATAATATTTATATTAACCTATCTGCGACTTATATTGTTTCCATTTCACTTTATTCATCATCACTTTAATAAAAAGCAATAAAAGTTAGTATTACCACAATTACTTAACGATTGCATCTAGTTCACACGTTTTACAAATTCATATTTGAATGTTTGCTGGTCATCCCCACTTTCCACTGGATGATCTAGCGGTCGGCCATTTTGCCTAGCGAAAATATTTTGCGCTAGAAAAGATGGCGACCGCTAGCTCCAGCGCTGGATCTAGCGGCCGCGTTCAGGACGCCCGCTAGATCTAGCGGAGCTCAGCGCTGGCAGCGCCGTAACTCCCTGAACGCACGCATTGTCCATATACCCATTTGTTCCTCTAGACACTTATCGCAATCAAGCAAAATTACAGTCATGCACTAAACTGCTAAACTGACATACAATAAGCAAGGACATAAGGCAGATTCATGGGATTTGGTGTAATTTTAAATGATTATATATTAATTCCATTGGCTTTAATGAAGTTGTTTATGAGTTTAAAAATTTTAAAATCTTCCAGCGCTAGTATACTTCCAATATTATGTGAAGTCGGAACTCCAAGTTTCTGTAATTCATTTTGCAGCTGGTTAATTTGCTGCTGTCTTCTCGAACACCCAAAAAAAACATGGTTGACGTCTTCCAATTGTCCACATTCACAGTTTGGAGATTCCTCAAGATGAAATCGATGCAGATGTGATCTTAGATTATTGTGGTGGAACCTTAGGCGACATATAGTTGTAATTATTTGCCTTCCTTGGTAATTTAATCCTGCAAACCAAGGCTTGCTTATATTTCCTCTTGAGGCCAGTTTGTACCGATACCCGGTTTCAGCCGCATCATGTTCTTCAACCCATCTATGCGTAATAACAGACAATTTAAACAAAATCTTCAAATCTAAGGGAAATATTTCAGCCCACTCGATGTTTCTTTTAGCACCAGCAACTGCCAATCTGTCCGCAATTTCGTTTCCATGGATACCACAATGCCCAGGAACCCGTATAAACACAGCACGACCAGGGGCCTGTTGCATAAAAATACAATTACAATTTACAGGGCGATACTTTTGTTACAATCTGTCAAAATTTGACTTACGGGCGTTGCAAAAATATATATATATGTCAAATTTTGACAGATTGTAACAAAAGTATCACCTGTAAATTGTAATTGTACTTTTATGCAACAGGCCCCTGTTCGATTAATTTTTCTACAATCATCTTCCGCACTCTAATCTCAACCGGATGAGAATCCGCTGCATAACCCTTTCTGGATATGCCCATAATCGCTGATTGCAAATATAAAAAAATAAACGGAAATGCTAAGATATGTAACATGTTTGCCAACTTGTAATGTCAACTCCCTATTGGCAATTTTTTTTTCTATTTTCAATTCAAAATTAAGATTTGTCGACCCAAAAAGCATTGTGTATCACATGACCAGAAACTCTTTTACGAGTATTCGTACTAGGATTATTTAGCTTTTCATATACAAAGTAGATAAATTTTGCAGACAATTTTACGAATTGCAGTAATATACTTATATGCGTATAGAAAATCTCATTTGTCTATCATTGATAACTTTCGTGATAAGTTCCGCCAACATGCTAATGAAGCACTTGGTATATTAAAATTACTCATTTCTGATCTAGTTTAGAATAATTTTTGATGTCAGAATGATTCAGAATAACTCACGATTACTTATTAGCAGCTACATGCAATTTATTGAAAATAATGGATGCATAAGAGAAAGCATATCTATATAAGCAGCTTGTAGAAGACTACACCTAAATGCACTTTGTTGCAAAATTACTATCACATTTTCATTTCCTGTATATACTTAAATATTACGGAAAGTAAACAATTTTGATTTCCTTAACTTACTAATAAATAGAGCACAATATGCACTTAAATTGACTTGAATTCAACATAATTACCTAGTAAATGTTAATATAGAAACATTAATATTGATATCTAGTATTACATTGATACACATACATACAATTAGTTTTCAAATGAAAGTCAGCCATTTTAAATCCAGTATATACAACACTTGAAAGGCAGTAGCTTATAACAAGTGTTTTTATTGATTTTCGTAATAAAACTATTTCTATATATTATATACAGTTGTTTGTTCGCTCACTATAAATTCTATTGGCTAATTACTAATTCATACGTTCGTAGGTATAGATTAATGTGGTAGTTGCCTTTACATTTTATTTTGTCATATATTCGACGAAAATGTCGCCAATAGGCCATTATTACAGAACAATCCAAGCAGTAATTACATACATAATCTTGCTAATGTGGGAATAATAGCCTTTAATTAATTCATTATCTACATACATTGATACGAGGGAAAGTATTCATTTTTTTTCGCTGTTTCTTTATTATAAGGTGTCATTGTTGTAGGTATAATTGACCAATTTAGATAGCAATACGTTTATATAACATTTGCTAACTAACATTTCCTAGGGTGGTTATTAAGCTGACCATATGTATATTTAAATATGACGGAATACTTCCTTTAGTCAAGGAAAAAACTCTGAATACCTTCACCTTATTTAAATATCACCAAAAATATTTCGCACGCAACAAGCGTGTTTTACAACTTATTATAGACTGACATTATGATTATGATTGTCATAAAGTTCAATGTCTACATATATTGTTTATATTTACTTTTATTCTTAACACCAACATTGTCTGAGGAAAAGTGGCTTTCTAAACCGTTAATTTCGACCGAACAAAATTATATCGCCTTGAAATTCTGTGAGTGCAATAGTTAATGAAGGAATGGAAAGTATTGCATATTATTTACCAAGTTTCATTTATACACTGAAAAATCGATTTATTTGATAATACCAAATTTTATTTAAGTTAACTAAATATTGAGTTAAATATGGACAAACAAATATTTGATTCATTCAACCAACAAATTATTTGTTCATTTAACCCTTTATTTATTTGAAATAACGAAGTATTTTGTTGGATTAACTAAATTTTCATGATAAAATTTGTTTGAAATTATTTTGTTGCCCTGAACAAATTGGCTTTTCCGTATATACAGAGTGACATGAAAAAACTACAATGCATAGCACCACGAGATAGAGGAACGAAAAATAACAAAAAAAAGTTCCTATTACACTAATGTCCGATTTGCTTTTTTTTTCAAGTTACAAACTGTTTTTTTATATTTTCTATGTATTTTGTATTACCTCGGCAATAAAAATATTTTTAAGTAGGCTGTGATTAAATGAAACAAAACATTTGGTAAATGTCAAACCAATATTAGCATAGTGTCTTGAAGTTTTATTTCAAATGGTTGTGCTATACTTCGTAGAATACAGGGACATGATTATGTGTTACGGTGGAGCTCGTTCACATTCTTCCGAAGCTCAACGGATCTATCGAGAGAGATACCCATTAAGGCAAGTCTAATGTTAGGACATTTATTGAGTAGCAATAGGCGTTTGGGAGAAGATGGTTGCTTTAAAAAACCAAAATTTGATTCTGGGGTTTAACAGAATCGTCGTACTGTTGCAAATGAGGTCCTAGAGCCCGTATGTGGGATACTTAAATTCCGCAAAAGGGATATCTGGACTGTTAATAAAGAAAGTACAAAAAATGGAGGTCGACTGAGTCACTCCATACCAAAAACGCTGATAGGGGATGGGGATGTAGTTTCTCTGATAACCTACTAAGCGCAGTAAGAAAGAAGTTAAGATCATCATGGTTGGTAAACTGGACACTGTCCCCTGAAAAAGCTTCTATACAACACAGGCCGAGTAAACGACTGGGTGTAGTAAGATGCGAACTACAGGAGGAGATGAGTTACATGTAGATCTGCACAGTGAGTGAACTTTAGGTACTTAGGCAGAAGTCTTCGGGAAAGATCTATTGAAGCTCTTCGAAGATCCTCAGTTTCGCCTGGGCCAGATACTGGGCTTTATAGAGAACACCAAGCTGCTCGAGTGAAATAAGGAAATTAATAGGGATAGGTCAATAGACTTCTCAAGATGCCCGGACCATCAAATGCCACCCTACTTGCAGATTAGTGAAATGAAGTAGATGTTGCAAATGAAGAGCTATTTTGCAAATAGTAGAAACAATCCAGAATAAGCACCAGAAGAATAAGTGTAGCTTTCCGAATGTCATTCGTGAATCTGTTAGGGAAGTTCTCAAAGATCAACGTTCTTCATGCATTTCATTTTCTATAAATCCTCACCTATTGGAACAGGATTTCTGTCGCGTTTACAATATTGGCGAGTGTTGAAAATAAAGGGCAAAATTTTCTGTCATTAATTTTGTTTACCGATGAAGCAGGTTTTAGTCGCGATGGCATTTTGATATTCACATATGCATTATTGGAGCGATGAAAACCCTCATCGAAGTAATACGGAATCACCAGCATGGATTTTCCATTAATGTATGTGTCATGTATAATCGAACAATTATGTTAATTGGTCCATTTCGAATGCCAGACGATTGACAGCGAGCTTCTATGATTTTTTTTGAAAATGAACTGAATACTTTATTAGAAGATGTTCCATTGGATATTTATAAGAAGAATGTCTACATGCATGACGGCGCGCTACTCACTATTGTTAGGAGAGTAAGGAATTTCTGCAAAGAAATTTGAAATGGTGGATTGGTCGTGGGGACCTATAGCTATGGCCAGCTCGTAGTCCCGATCTTAATCGCCATCGTTTTTTTCATTTTGGGGATTTATGATAAAGTTGAATTGTATGCCGCAGAACTAAATAGTGCAAGGAACAATTGTGGATCTGCTGATAGATTTCGTAATAATGCTAACATATTTCAAAGATGTCCGTCAGTCATTAACACGAAAATTGGAAATGTGTATTCAGGAACAAGGTCACCAATTTGAACCCCTTATGCAGAACTAATATGTATCTATATATTTTTGAATTTGTTTTGTTATAAAAGCCTTTTACCTTCAACGGTTGTACTTGAAAACAAAAAGGCAATCGGACATTAGTGTATAGGAAGTTTTTTTGTTATTTATCATGGTCCTCTATCACATGTTGCTATGCATTGTAGTTGTTTTCTATATCACCTTGTAGATTATAAAGTTTATTGTATTTACTAACAGAATGCTGGGTAACAAGAGGTCAAGTTAAATATTAAAATTTACATATAACTGTTTCATTAAAATAACTATCTGCAGAAGAATTCGAATTGAAAATCCAAATTTCTATAGCAATCTATGAATTCATCGATACTCGTGTGTATAGTGCCGTAAGCAGCGAAAACTTTTCTGTTCAAAAGCTAGTGGTTGGCAAAATATTAAATAATTAATTGCCCATAAATGAAGAGTTTCATACATTTTAGATATATCAATCTATTATAGCAGGTGCCTAGTTGTTTTCTATTTCTAGTGTCATAGTTTTAAGTATCCTATTTAAATGGGTTCGCTGCAGTAAAGAGCATAACTACTTCTAATATCAGAATAACTTTTTTAGGTTCCTTATCATACAGCAAGTACTTACAATTATTAAATCCTCACAATGTGACTACAACTTTACTCCGTTCACACTCCACCAGAATTTGCGCAAGCTTCTCACCAGAGACCACTGAACCATTCAGTTAAATTTCAAAATCAAAATCCAGCTTGACTAGACCAGCATATCTAAAGAATAATAAAATTAATCTTATCCACACTCGAGTTCAAATTATTATTCATACCATTCTTGCTCAAAACTATAAGAATATCATCTTCAACACAAGCAAAAGTTTTACGCCAGAAGCCATGGCAGTGGTATCGTCGCATAAATACTCAGGAGTATACAATTTATAAAGCAACTACAGAATTAATAAATAAAATAAATAACAAGGGATCATGATATGGATTCCTGTGGGACACCAGTGATATTACACAGGACTGACAAGACTACATCCACGACCCGATCGCCAGTTTTAAAACTTTATTCAAATAAATAGTATTCGATATGAATAGATTCATCATATTAGATTAAGGTTGGAAGGCATATTGGACTTGCTTCCGCGACTTTTGTGATTCCACTTTGTTCTAGAAGGCGCTCTTTTAATTTGGACCTTTCGTTAGACCTATCATCATATAAGAACGGCTCTTTTGCGTAGCTATTAACTGTGGGGTTCTCCACGGGTATTTAATACTAGAAAACCTTGTGCTCGGCCAGGCCATCGCATTGTGCCGAAAGAAGGGCAGCTCCAATGGAATTACCTTAACGAATCTCGCCTTGGCCACCTCTGCTGGTCAGATCATCCACCATTCCTCATTTCCCTTCACACCTGAGTGGTTGGGAAACCGGTTAATGTTAATTTTCTTCGAGTGACCATCTTGTTTTAGGGCGCTTTTACAATCCCAAACCAGTTTAAAGTTAACACTTGCAAACTGGTCGGTGTAAGTGTTGACTGGCTGTCAGAGAAAACACGACACTTTTAGCTAATCTCCTACTTCTCGTGACCACGATATGAATGCAGTCACCGAATATTACCGAACAAGCGCCTGTGGAGCTTCTTCCATATTTTCAAATTGCTACGCCACTACTACGCTCTTACTGACTTATTTTTTCCCAATCCTTTTTATCTGGTATCATAACCTGATATTTAATATCTAGATTGAATTTTCTAAAAACATCAGCATCACATCAATAAAAAAAAGTCCCCTGGAATGGTGCCTCTTAATTCATCTAATAATTTTTAATGGTCAGCATCGTGTGATTTACTTATCGGTGCTAAACCTAGCTCCTTGTTCAGTTTTAGTTGCTTGTATAAATATACTGTAATCGTCAAAATTTAACTAGGGTTTAGGAAAGTAGAGGGTAGGAAAGAGCAGATATATAGTCGTGTCTCCATTGAGCATCGCGCGGTATTTCAAGGTCATTTTATGCATAGTATAACATCCGTACACTGAAATTAAATTTTGTTGACTACGATATGGTGGTGGCAGGTTTAGCATTACTTCCATTACTTCCACGTCATCTTAGAGTTAAAGCCCAATTTCTCCACCAACCACCTGCACCTAATACCCTCTAATCAGTAGAAGTATCACATAAAAATATCTTTTTGGCCTCCGTCCAGAAACACTAATTCTGCAGTACTTCAAACCCAGCAAAAGCCTAGGCCAGCAAAAACGTCACTAAAGGTTGACACACTACATTAGATATGACGGACATGACAGATGTGCAACAAACTGTCACTAAGCTGAGCTATGCAACCTTACTGACTGAAATGGTTTGATAATATCGGATTCAAGAAGTGCTTTATGGACTCTTCAACATAAGAAGGTTTTTGATCACAACTTACTTGGGAATCTTCTCGAGAAACTTTATCAGTTGGAATTGGAAAGCATTTATATTGGTTTTTATTTGGATTTATAGTCACATTGGACGAAATTGCTGTAGTTTCTGAGTGGCTTAGTGATACGGAGTGGCCAAAAGGCAATCGACAACCCAAAAAAAATAAAATGGGTTTTGCCAAGAACTGAAAGGAATATCAAAACATCAAACAAACATTAAGCAAGCTATTCACCCATAAAAAGAACTACATATTAAACTATGAAGATTTAATCATTTAATTTCAAACTCATATTTAAATTCCCCGAATAAACATACATGATGGCCATGTTCCAATTATAAAACACAGTCTCATTTAAACAAATTAAAACTCGAGCCTAGCTGGTTACTACATAACACGATACACTTAATTGGACTGTTTATGTAAGCCACCTCTTTCATACATGAAAATTCATTTACGCAATTTTTACTTTATAAATTTGGGGCGAAATTTGATTGTACGCATTTCGTAGTGAATTTGTATAATGTGTATACTATAGACGTGACGGGAATAAAATTCTATTTGTTTCGGATTATGTAAATGCAATGTTACACCCCACTGCTTGAAACTATTCAAAGCACAATCAGCTGAAGATTGCAGTAAAATAGTGTAGTATATGGTATAATAGAGCGTTGCATATAAGTATACAGCGTTGTCAGAAATAAAGTTCCATTCATTTAGTGATCTTTGCAACTATTTATAACGTAATTGTTTTTTTTTTACGGAACATATTTTATTTTTAGGAATATTACAAGAATAAAGTGCTTTTTCGTAAAAAAAATATTTTATTCATTATGTCATTGCATTCAGTCGAACAAAGTGCTCAAAAAAAATATTGCAAGGATAACTTCAAAAACCAATTCCAAAAAATTACTTTGGAGATTAATTTATAAGCGCTTGTAGACATAAATGCTAGCTGATACGAAACAGGGCTGCTTTTTAACAAATTTAGTTCTCAAAAAAACTATCTAGCGTGAATATTTGAAATGTTTGCCACGTATAAGTTCAAAACCCAACACCAATTTAAAATAAATATCCAGAAAACAGAAATTCTGATACACAAGTACTTAACTCACTCTATATCTAATATATCTAGCTAGAATATTTAATTTTTAACATAGCTACAAGATTTTCCTTTAAAAAAAAAATATTAAAAAACACTTAATCTCCCAAAATTAGTTAAAAATATCAATAATTTGGGGGTGAATTTAATTGAAGTAAATAAGTGAACTGAACATCAGATTTTACCAATATCATTAAGTCTATCCTGGAAGTAGGATTAGTATTTTTATGTCTATAATTTTACAAGAATATATCGAATTTTTTGATCACTTAAAATTTTATTTTCTTCACACCGCAATCAAATATGACACACCACAGCATTTGTTAAATAGATTTTTGTATAGTTTTTCAAGAAAAAAAGAAACATCCATTTTGTGCGATAATTGGCAATGAACACATCTATTAGCAATATTTAGAAAAATATGAAAAAATATGAAAAAAATTGAAATATCAGTCGTTACAAAATCTTGCGACACCCTGTGTATGTTAAGACTTACAAATCTCTGAACCCTTTTCAATTTAATTAAACCCTACAGATAAAATCTCTTTCAAGTAGAGAATACGTCAAGAGTAAACTGAAATCTGTCAAAGATACACAGAAAATTAAAATACTAATTTTGAAGGATGATTCCACCCCATTTAAATAGAAATTCGGGTAAAAAAAGTTTTCATGGGAAATATAGAGCAATGTCAAACCAATCCAGCACATACGTTATGTATAATTATTAACAATAAATATTTCAACAGAGATGTCGATACATTCATATAGCATTTAAAAATTCCGTTGTTATATTTTTATAACACTCTGTATATTATAACTTTAATATATTCACAAAAACTTTTTTAAATGTAAGTATACAAACAAAGGGTTTTTTTTCTAAAATCATCATAGGACAAAGTATTATAGGCCAAGGAAACAACCCATTGAATTTTTGCCGCATGTTTACCTAACACCCTGTATAAATAAATGTAAAATCGATTTTGAAGGGTGATTTTACCCTATTAATGTAAAAATTCGACAATAAATAGGTGTTAATAGTAATTTTAAACAAATAAATTTTGACTATCTTTTTTTTTCTATAACATTTTAATTTGTATTTTTGTTACTAAAAAACAAGATACAGTTAAATTCAAAATTAAAATTGCTTAAAATTTTATTAATTTATTTAGTTTTTGAAATTCTTTCATCTCTAACACATTTTAAATTTAAGCCAAAAATGTCGACAAATCAGACAAGGTTCAATCTTAAAAAAATATGCATAAAATAATATTACAACTTTTCATTTGCTTAGCATTCACATATCTAATAAATTTAAGTATCACAATAGTATTATAATTTACCTTATAAATATTATTCAGAAAGTGCAAAGGAAATTAGAGCAAATATAAACAAAACTTACTAACTTTATCACAGCACGACTAACAAAAATTCAGCATGTAAAATATGATTTATAAACCGTCCAGATTCCAGAATTATTACTAAGAAGCTAACAATTCCGTTTAGGTGAATCAAACACTGCTTTTACTTAAATTTATTCGGGAAAAAAAGATACCTCAAAACCAATCGGAAATGAACTTTAAAAAATATAAAATCATCCAGTCTAATCGAACGATCTCTTCTACTGTTTCTTCATCCGGGTTTTTGTTTGTGCTTCGACACCAATACGTTCTCGCATAGCCTACATATTAACCACGCAAAACACACTAAAAACCCGGTTACTATACTTCGATTAAAACACGACAGTCCGCCAGCTCAATACCGACGAGTTGAATGAATTGTATCTATCTGACTGCGCTACTGCAGGCAAGCACCCATCGGCTTACAGAATCGTAAAGTGGAAAAGGAATTTGACGCTCGAAGAAAAAGAAACACACACAAGACCGAAAGAGTACAATAGGTGAATCAGCTGTTGTTCTCGAGCAGGTGTGAATTAAAGATTTTGATATTTTTGAAAGAAGATTTCGTAAAAGAATCACTGCTCGAAACAATAGGAGGATAAATAAATAAGATGCGAGTGAAAGTTAAAATTTCTTTTTTAAATCCACTTATTGGATATATACAGTGTGTTTAAAAAGCTGGACGCATGTGGAAATATTTTTTTTTTTTAAATATTATGTTTGGCAACACACTTTGTGGTTCCACCATCTCTGCTTGCAAAAATATTGAAATATGCCATGTCTAAATTGACAGGTCGATATATGTCCGCTGTCAAATTCGGAAGATATACAGTGTGCTTAAAAAGTTGGATGCATGTGGGCACATTTCTTTTAATATTGTGTTCTAACAAACACATTTTGTGGGTTCCATTATCTCGCTTCCTTGGAAAGAGAGTACTTGAAATATGTCAGTCAAAATTGACAGGTGACATAAAGTAGCTGTCAAATTCGCTATTAAAAAAAATAACGGCGAGAAAATGTCCGATTTGTTCAAATAATGTTCTCGTTGATAATAATAATAATAATAAATAAATATATTGTAATAATATTACAGAAAACATAGTCAATCAAAAAACTTTGTATAATTTACAATGGTCAAATAAATATAAAATAAATGGCAAACTTACAACAAATTAGACAAACAGAAAGGAGGGACACTAATTTACCAGGAACTCCTCGATGCTATATAATTCTTGATTGATAAGCATTTCTTTATTTTCTTTTTGAAATGATAGATTGGAAGCTCTTTAAGATTCTTTGGTACTTTATTACATAATTTGCTTTCCCAATAATTTGCTGCTTATTGGGAGCAAGTAAGACGGTGATAAAGCAATCTCAATTCATCGCGTATTCTAGTGTTGTAGTGGTGAATGTCTTTGTCTACAGGAAATGTATCTTTATTTGATGCACATAACGAACCGTATGTAACACAAATGTAGACGCAAAGTAAGTATTTTAATTTTTGAAATGAGTTCTGCAGTATCCTCATACCTAAGCCGCAAAGATATCTATTGCCTTCTTTTGCAGAATGAAGATTCTGGCCGATTCAACCGACATCCCCCAAAACAAAAGGACCTAACACATGACGGAATGAAAGTTTGCAAAATATGCTACCTTTGCTGCTTGATGGTTTGCTACTTGCATCGGCCGTTTTATGGCGAATAGGGCGGACGACAGTCTTGTTGCTAATCCTTCTATGTGTCCATGCCATTTGAGGCTTTGATCTGTAGTAATACCCAGGAACTTTATTGTAGCTGGTTGACTGCTGCGGGGACAAAAGTTGAGATGTTTTTGCCACGCTTACTTTAAGTTTATTCGTCTCAAACCAGTCTTTGGCATCGTTGACGGCTTTTCGGCTTTTTTTTGCGAGTGTTATTTGATCCACTGCAGTTACTAGGAATGATGTGTCATCGGCATACAGGCATATTTCGACATTCTGCATGGTAGCTGGGAGGTCATTCATATAAATGATAAAAAGCAGAGGGCCTAAAAGGACCCTTGCGGAACCCAAATTTTACTTCGGCCAGGTTGGGATCTTTTTGTCTGCCATTTGTTTATTTGCGACGTGTTAGTGAGGTATGAATGTAATAGCTTTAAAGATTCCCCTCTTATCCCATAGTACGCCTACTTATTTATTAAGATTTGATTATTGACGGATAGTCACAAAATTATTGGTGGTTTTAATTGCAAAAATCACACAAAAAAAGGAAAAAAAAATTGAAATGGATAATTAAAATGATTAAATTAACAGCTACAAAACTAACAGTAAACAAAAGTCAAACCAGTCAAGTATGAAAGAAACGTTATAGTAGCAAAACGTTAGTAGGCGAACATATGGTACAAAAAAAAATAATTGTTGGTTATTATTGTAGAAAGATATCCAGAATAATACAGACAATATTCATAACATTGAAAATACATAAAATAATTTCATTACAAATTACAATGCTACAGCTCTTGCACATCATCATCTAGATGGACATGAATTTGAGTTTGATAACATTAAAATCTTAGAAAAAAAACAAAAAAATTTAAAAGGCCGATTCACACTATCGGTCAGGTCACGGTCAAATCAAAT
>RXPK01001203.1:0-70364 GCA_004143645.1 Protaetia brevitarsis
GATACATGATCAATTGCAGCTAAGTTTGTTACTAGACTAAATGTTAAGCTCTGGTCCTCAATTAATTGACTCATTTACACCATACGGAAGTAAAATTTGCAACATACAAAACTGCAAAATTATCTAACTATAATGATTTCTACAGTATTGCATAGTATAGTTTGTTGTCTGGAGCATATTTCGGATGACAGAAATAGTAAATAATGACATAGAGGAAAACTGCATTTCTTTTATGATTGCCATCATGCTTGTATAATTCTCTGTATGAGCGCAAGTTTTGGTGTGGCTTTGGATTGTTACACTTTTTGCTAGTAATATACCGTTTCATACGTAATGAAGAGATGTTAATATACGGTCATAGAGAACCAATGGAGTAGTTTTGCAGATAGCCTCCAAGTGTTCCCACATATGCTCCTGAAGTTTGAAAGCTTGTAAAGAAAACTTTGGCTTTGGTGAACAACATTTCAACTTAAGTATCTAATAGCAATTTTTTCAAATTGTGGTATCCAAAAAAAGAAATACGAAGAAGCTGCTATTGTAGGGTAAATACATATAAGAAAGTCAAGAACAGAAAATTTTGAGTCGAATTAAAAGTATTTTATTGCCCATATTCCTAGCACAAAAGCGATAATAAAAACCCCGATGCCTTCTTCCTCGATTTAGTGAAGATCAAACAAACTCCGAACAATTTTACTGGTATTTTTACGATACATCAACTTCGAACATCCCGTATGCGCGCTCTATGTGTAGATATATAGACCCTTGACGCTTATTCCGTCGCGTTTCATATACGCGCTAGTATTGTGCCCCGGTTGTATTTACGTTTTGTTCCATCACTAAACAAATAATTGGTATATATAGATATATGTTACGCACATATTCAGTTTTATTGCCAGTTTTACGGCGCGACGCTCAGCTATATCGGCTCGTAAAATCGTTAAACAGCTAATGAAACAAATATAAAACGGTTATTACTTTTGACTATTAGTGATCGGTTCAATGCGAAGAAATATATCGTAAATATCCCGGGAAACGGTCGGATGAAGTTATTCATTTCGGATTCTAGGTTATTTACGAGGATATTTCGGACGCTATAAAACTTGACAGAATGTGGCGTAAGTAATATAAAATTAATTATCGAAGTAATTTAGATTTTCCGGTGGGTATGTAAATTAATTCTGAATTTAATATGGAAATGGATGCATATATAAACTAAGTAGGTATTGAGAAATGTATAACACCTTGAGTTAACACTAACACCACACATACGACAATTTCTTTTTGTTTCTAAAACCGGAAAAAATAAAATTTGACAAAGGAACATGTCTTACGTAAACATAAGGAACTTCACCTATCTAGACAAGATTTAAAAAAAAAACGATTTGAATAATGAATCAATCTTGGTTAGATCAGCAAAAGGTGAAGTAACTTTTAGAGCTGTGCATTAACTTGTGTACCTAAATGTATTTGCAGTTACAAATCCTACGTTCACAGTATTTGTATTGGTTTTGTATAAGTACAATTTAAGTATTTGTAATTCCAATTTGGTTTGTGAGGGTTTTGTAATTGTACTTGCTGTATAAGTAGATAAGTACAGAAAAAGTGTAAGTACCTACATCTTATTTCATATTAATATTTTATTAAACACTAACATTACTTTATTTTTGATACATTACCGCAGAATACATGGTACTAACGACACAAGGCCGACCGATGGTAAGATAAGTAATGATATAAAATTAACGGATCACTCCAGTGAACGATTTTGTGTAAAAAAAAAAAAATTAATCCCTAAATGAATCGTATTTTGAATCGTTTCTGAATAGAACTTAAACACTTGTTTATTGTGTTATCACCATTTTTTTTTGGCATACATTGAGAGCTGATGGGCAAAAAATAAATGCGATTTTTGTAAGTTGGAAAATTTGTTAATTTTTTTCAATAACGACATTTGTAAATTTTGACGAATGTCGATGTTTGAAGAAGTTGGCCGATATAATTATTGAAAATGTTCATATTATAGTAACCGCCAGTTTTTGAAGGACTTGAAAAATTAAAATAAATGTTATTTTTATATATGTTATGTATTAATAACACCTGGCGTCTTTTAAGGACATTGAGAGTTGAGGGGCAAAACTAAATGTGATTTTTATAAGCTTAGGCGTTTCTTTATTGCTGTCAGTGACAACATTTAACAACAAAAATAAATTACCTGTTGTTAAAATCGCCAGATAAAAAAAAATCGGTTAACCTACTATCTCTCAAACCGGTTTCATTAAAACCCATTTTGAAAATCGATTTTAGAAACAATGGTTTCAAAAACCGATTTTAAAAAAACCGTTACGATTTTTGCTTCCAAGACGATTAATCGCCATACCCCAATCGGTTTTATAGCAGTATCGATTCCTAACACTACTTTACAGTTAAAACACTGATAACTCCGTAACAGTTATACAAATACTGAATCCTGCAGGAAGGTCACAATACCAAAATTTGTTACTTTTGAAAACAAATTTTAGAAAACCGGTTTTAGAAACGGTTTTTAAAATAAGTTACCGTTTTTGTTTTGAAGGTAGTTAATTGTCACCCCAAAACCGGTTTCAATTCGTACGATAGTAATTATACAGGGTGTGTAGAATTTTGTGTTAATGCTTTAGCTAGCGTGATTTTTTTGAAAATTTTGAGACGAAAATATTAATGAAATAACGTTCCGTAGGCATTTATTTGGGTACACAAAGACACTGAAGTTGCGCATTTTGGCTTAAAAAATTGAATGCTATTCAATAATTATTACATTAGATGATTGACATAATAAGATGATAGCATTATATATAACTACTCAATACACTTTGATAATGTTGTCACATATATCAATTTTTGTAGAAGGTTAAAAATGTTGAAAATGATTGTCCTTTTGGCATCAGGGAAAAAAGCAGAGATACATATTTTTGGAATCAATGTTTTTAACGCTTGAAATATCGCAGGCAGCCATGGATAGCATAAAATTTTAAATCGGCCAGCTAATTGGAAAAGAAGCCAAAAAAAAGTACTTTAAAATTACTTTATGTATGCATCGTACACTGTTGAAATTTTAAACAACTTTTCTTTTGACTAATTTAATAGTCAGGAGAGGTCGCACATGTTTCGTGTTATTTTGTCGAGAACTATAGAAGTTTAAATTTGACGACAAAGATAGTCAATATTGTCTATTGCTAAGGGGTTTTTATTTTTTGTCCAACTAACATTGGATTCACGAACTAACACGTGGAAATTTTATTTGATCTAGACTAGACAAATTTACTAGCTGTTTAACAAAATGAATGCGATCTATTAGATGATTTAACACCGTTTTCTAAACACAACGTCTGTTCAATATGGCAACTCCTATTTTCTTAGTGCTATAAATTCTCTCTTTAAGACGTTTTCTCAATTATAAATATACAGAACCATCATTCAAAAGTTTTGGTTTCAACTAAACGTACTAATTTTAAAATGATTTTTTGAGAAACATTATAAAATTAAGTGAATGTTTATGCTATTTGATTCAAATCTGAAACTAATTAGTCAATAGTTGTTCCAATACATTTTTAAGATGTTGAATTTTTTATGCCCATTGGAATTAACGTTTAATAAACAAGGTTACACTTGCAGGTCAGTCCCATTTGGTGGTTTGTTTGGATATGTTAATACGCAGAAACAAACTCGAAAACAGATACACGTGCAATGCAGGTGGTGCGTATAATGCAATACTGTATTAGATTAGGTGGGGTTTCTTATTTCTATCCGAGAGGAAAAATTCTGATTGGTTGATGTTTCTCAATGTCTAGAGAAATAGTAAATCATCATATCTGAACAAAGAATTCACACCAAATTCTCAGTAATTTCTGTTTCTATAAACACATGTAGTCAAATCGTCTGGCAAAGTTTGTAAAAATCAACACTAAAATATTTGACTAGCGTAAAACTAACGCCAACGCCCTAATATTTTCAACAGTGTATTATTTTCAAAAATCTTAGATCAAAGCAATCAGTCTGCTTCCAAAATTCTAATATTTATTGAATTTTCACATGCATCAACTCTATAACACAACTTTTGAAAATGGTGGAATATATTTTTTTTATTTAATTGTATTTTTGTCCATTGATTCCATCAAATAGTTATTAACATCATCATCAAGTCTTATAATCCTTAGGATTGTGGTTAATACTGTCACAGTTTTTAAATTCACTTATTGAGGATGGATTAATCTTCCTTGCTTCCTTCTTTTTACATCAGTTTGGTATTTGTTTTAACTATTCCTATTTTTTTTTTCTGCTCCAGCATTTCGGGTTCTGCTCCATCCACAATTTCGAGTACTTTCGAGTATCCTTCTATCGGGTTTTTTCCATCAAGTCTTTTCTTTTAAACATAATGTAATCTATGATCCTTCTGACAATCTCCCTTGTTTTCCCTCATTATATCTCTAGTTAAATTTAGAAATAATGTCTTTTTACATTTTATTACATTTTAATTCCCCAGTTCCTGCTACATTTCTTTCCTTTTTTTTTGGTCTTTCATCTGCTTCGTTTATTATGTATATCTGAAACTATCATATTCCCCCTTGAATTATGTTCAACCATTCTTTTTCCATCCTATGTAATCAATATAGCAGTATTACTATCTTCTTTCAATATTTTTTTCCGTGTCTGTCAGCTTTTTCCTCCTATGTTAGTACTAAGATAACACGTATTCTATTCTGTGGCCAATTGTACATCCTTTTCTCGCAGTAATCAAAAAATTACAGTAACGTTACAAGCATTTTTTGGATGTAAAAGTTACTAAAAATTCAAGTTATCTCTTTGTGTAATTGCTGTATTAGTATTCACACACATATACATTCTGAAAATATAACATTTCTTTTGACTATTTATGCTTTACCATCAGATCCTTGTATAAATGCTTAACCTGTCAAAGCATTATATAAGGACCTGATGGTTGCGAAGTCATGCTATGTATTTACACACCATGTCTTACTGAATACACACTGTCACATTTTTGACGTAGATCTTAGTTTTATATTCCGCTTATTAACGGGTAGATGTTTATGTAAAAACAATGGCAAAGGCGTTACTTACATAAAGAAAAACTAAGGGAAAAGCATAGTCATTAGATTTATTTATCATTATAATATACAGAGAAGGTGTTTGGTATCATTGAAATCGCCAGGACAGGTTTAAAAAGGCATTTTTTTTTTGCCTGTGCAAATTTACATTAATATTTAATCCAAATTAAACTTGCATGTTTGAAGTAAATACATGATTAAAAACAAAGAAAAAAGTTGAGTGTTTATTAAGACGTTAAAGTATCCGTGATATACTTAAACTAAATTAAAATCGATTCATAAATATACAAACATGAAAAAAGAGAATGAGATTTAATGATTATATACTTGTTCTTTTCTTCTGTAAATTAATGTTGAATTCATTAAAATATATAAATAAGAACCTCTATTATATACATTACATATATGTATATATTTTACGTAATTTAGGGAAATGGAACTAGATAATCAGTGTATTATACTTGATTCTGATTAATTTTATCGCAAACTCATGTTTCTCTATAGCTTTCCAAAAACGATTTTATCTGCCCCATATAGCAATAACAACAAAGTGACACCACTCGAATTGATCTAACTTGAATGACGCTTTTAACGTTCATGTTAGGTGTACATACATTATTTCACACGATTTCGCTTTAGATCTCCAGATTGTAGGTAATGACATGGTATGTGTACCAACATTGTTGCGTATGCCCAGATTATTTTAACATTACCGCTGTATTGCTCTCGTGCCCTATAGGGATTAATTTATTTATGTAGTACCTAATAAAAAAACCGATTTATACACGTGTATTGTGCTGGCACGACAGCGAACACTCATTACCATAGGTTTTAGATAACAGGTACTGTTGCATAAAATGTACGATGTTTATCGCAGATAAAATTCACTGTATAGGTACTGTTCCAAATACACGCCTTCAAAGATCTACATACATATGTTCCTTTCGCACTTAATCTATGTAAAATATACCCGTACATATGTCTGCATCTTTGGGATTACCTCCAGTCGAGAAATAAATTAGCCAACATAACATGGACACCTTGGCAAGCTGTCAAACTTGCCCAACTGACCGCCAACATTGTCATTAGGATCCGTATAATACCAGCTGTTAAATCTACGCCGGAAGATTTCGTAAAGCGAATATCGCTAACGACTCTCTGAAGAATACGATGAGTCTCTCTTGAGCGATCGTTAAAAAATTGGCGTTGGAATTCTTGACCAATTACCGTTTTTTATTATAGATATAACTTGCGTTTATCGTCCTGTGTTGCCGTTGTTCGATATTCCTTGGGATAATATTAGATTTATTTTTATTGTGATTGATGTTCTGAAAGCGTTTTGGTGAATTTGTGATGTAACTTTTTTATGATTAGTAGTCTATAGATTTTTAATGTGTTTTCTTTTTTTAAGTAGATCTACTCGTATAGTATGAGTTCTAAGTATAGAGTTTGAAAAATGTGACACACTTGTTGCATAAATCTATGGAAACAAAATGTACTTATTTCTAGAATTACTAAAGTAAGAATCGTTTACAGAATTATATAGATATGTATAATTTTGTAGTACTTTGATACTAGTAAATACAAACATAAGTAGTAATTTTTTAACCTTCTACTTTTCTACATCATTGTAACAAGAATTAATAAAACAATAGTTTGATTATTCATTAAAAGAAAATTATGACTCTATACTGCCAACCATGTGTTAATACAAATGTTGTACATTAAAAAGATTGTTTCCTTTTTAGGGACATGTAAGCGGCTTCTTATTTTACCAAAGACAATATTTTTTCGTTTACTTCATGTACATACTCCGGTATTTTATTCTTCTATCTGCATCCTATTGTCAGAATTCTGATAATCCTAAAAACGAAAAAGAATTTGTCTAAATAAAGATGTTTTCAACGCAACGCCTAGATAGATTTACACTTGCTAGTTTATATTCATACAAACAAGATCTATAAAACATAAAGGTTGTTTTTATAGTATAAAATAGAATACACGAATTGAATGATAAATTTTAAATATAAAATAGAAAACAATTTCTTTAAAATGTTATTTTTCGCGCTACAAATTAGTATGTACATAGGTTTTACATTATAATTAACTAAATTAAAATACCTATTTAAACAAAAACATATGTACAGCTCCTACCAAAAAAAAGTTAACGAGCTGAACGAAAATATCGGCAGTAAGCCTACTTAATTATATAATAACCATAATAGCTATTGAATAAAGCAATATATTGTGTTCTATTATTAAATAGCCGTAGTAAAAGCTACAGTTCGTCCCAAATGCGTTTGCTGCAGGCATTTTTGTGCAGATCGTTAACTTTTTTTTAGTAGGAGCTGTACATTAAAAAATAATAATAAAATATTACATAAATATCTAAGTATTTAAAAAAAAAGTATCTAAACTATGATGTCACTCAAATTCTGATCAAAACACTATAAAAAAATAACATAAATTGGCCAATCTCTAGTAAGAAGAGAATAAATTGAATATGCCCAACTCTAGCAATAAAAATTACCAAATTAAAAACGATATGGTTTACTGAAATAACATAAAATATCACAGCAGTACGTTCAGACAAACAAATGTATTAGTTTTGTACTTTTATCATATATGAATTATACAATTTGACAATAAATGTAAAACTTAGATTTATCTATTGCAAAAAATGTTTAAATTTAGGTCTGTAATTGAAACGAGCTACCACGAATTAATATTGATATGGTAGCCAGCAACACTACCCAGTTCAAACACTGTAACCTCACTCACTCAAGGTTCTATATAAATGAATTAAAATGATGAAGAATCCAAAGCAAGGAGTATTAATTTTGATAAATATTGAAATTTAAAGCAATAACTAAAATAAATTTATTAAATATAAAAGTAAAAGTACGCCTACTTGAGTTATCGTTGGATTCGATGGGGTAAGCAATTTTCCAACGTAGACATGTTTGATTTTGCCGATAGTATGAACTGTATGTGAACTACGTTCAAAATGTAACGGGTATCAGAAATTTATTCGCAATTTCAATAAAGGCGGATATTTCCCCAAATAGAGGGTGGTTTCTAATAATTTTGATGTTCTAAATTCCGTCACAAAGGCATGTAGGCACCGGAAGAATCACGTGCAGCACGTGGGTACGCCAACAATCGCCTGAAGAGATCAATCTTCTTCGTAGAATTCTGCGGAGATTCGTATAAATGTATAAAGATCGTAAAATTGCACGTATCCCGAACGGGGAAACCGTTGAAAGTCCCGATAAAAATCCCTTGAAAGAAGACGAAAATACATTAAAAACATAAAATCCTGCCTATAGCAGATGTTCTTAACACCAAACTCCAAACCAAAGCTTCTTCACTTCGGAGAACTCAACAACGACTCACAACCTGATCGAATTTTGCTCCTTCTGGAAAATTCTAACCGAATTCCTATGGTAGAAAGAGAGAGTACTACCCCGTTGGACGGGCAGTAACCTTCCAAAACGAGCTATAATTCGAGAATTGACCCAACAGATGACGCGATTAGTACCGCTACGGAGAAGATAATTCAAATATTACGAATGAAAAATATCCTAGGTGAAAGATGAAACGTAACAAAATGGCAGATATATAGAATTGAGACATAATAATATTGTTCATCATATGGAAAGCAGCCTTTTGAAGAGAGATCGGATACTAAATTTATCCTTTTACAAAGAAATTCTAGAGATCAGATAAGCTGGAATTAATCCAACTACAAACATTGCTTCGATAAATTCATCTTTACAGATGGGTCAGAAACCGGATAGACCTGGAATATACAATGAGGTGATATATACATTGGCCAGTCTTTCACTAAGAAAGCATACCAGAGACTTGTAAGTAGAGGCATACGCAATATTATGAAAGCAACCAGAAGGTTTATAAAAATAAATGGGTTTATATTGCAAGGTACTAATGAATGCCAAGATAGAATCAAGACTGGTTTGGAAATATATTCAAGAACTGAATAACCTGACAAACCGCAACAAAGTCACTTGGGCTGTGGGTGCTCGGACATTTGGCAATCGAATGAAACGAAAAAAGTCGATGAGTTAGCAAGAAAGGTTCATCGCTTTCATACTTAAGTCCAGAAAACAGAATTAGGTTAGAGAAAAACACAAGAATAATACGACCAGATAAGTGCATGGAAAGATCTTCATTAAGGGAGAAGAATCAAGAAAGAAGACTGAAGAGCTACTGCATCAAATAGGGAATCATCTTCGCAACATAATAGGTCTAGCAGAACACCTATAGAAATTGGAATCAACACTGGAGATGCCAACTATATACTGTGTAATTGGGATGAGAGACCGCTTATCACATTTTGTGTGAATGCAAGGTTCTGGACGCGAAAAAGAAACGAAATTTCTGACAAGCCAAATAAACTCGATCATTCAGATAGGGATCTGTAGGGGAGGGTGGGGCAAGATGGGGCCACGAGGCATGATGGGGACATCGTCTTATCTACAAAACGGCAGTAAGCATCTGTCAAATAATAACTGTCCTAATATTGGCAAGTGCTGTTTTATGTTTGTTGTAATGTAGGAAACTTTACTAGTCGTAGTAACAAAGTTATTGCTGTTTGTGCATGAACTTTGCAATTTCCAGAATTTCGTTATTATTTTGATGTTGAGTTCAACGGCCAGTATCGGAAGCATAAGTAAATTATTTACAACTACATTTTTTTGTGCTTATTAATTAACATGTATTGCATGTATTTTCTATAGTGTGTTATTTGTTTATTTCAAATATTTAATATGTTATTATAACATAACCAGAAAATGTCCCAAAGAGGCAAGATGGGGCTATTGGTATTGGGCAACATGGGGACATCATTATCTCACTCTTCAGTCTGGTCCGTTATGCCTGGATATGCCATTATGTTTTCTCGAAGATATAATGCTTATTTCTCATGTTAGGAATAAAGTTTAATCAAAGCGTAACAAGGGAAAGACAACAATCCTTACAAGCACTACGTATAAAAATCTGCTACAAGAAAATAGAAGTCTGGAGAATCCCTAAGGCAACTAGAAGTGCTGAGGGAGAGTTAAAGAAAAAAAAAATGACAAAGGGGGAAACAGAAGAGATCAAGAAGCCGAATTTTGTAAGGAAAGCAGAGATAGATTTTTAGAAAACGTCAAGGAAATAATAAGTTCTTCTGTTGAGGAAGATGACGCTCAATTTAGTATTGTAAGGAGAAGTGTTGATACAATGCCATGGATAGCGAGGTTGTGTACATGGAGGCTGTGCGAATAACGTGGATGAGTTCGCCTTCTATTGTCTCAATTGTGAAGATTAAGTTTAATATTCTTATTGTTATTGTTATCTTCTAATCTTAACCAACTGCGCTAACGAAATCTTGCCCCCATTGTGGGGCAAGATGGTGTATTTACGCATTTCTTTTCAAAAATTTCTCACAACATCAAGAGTACCCAACAAAAAATTGTAAATTCATCCATCAGCAGATAAATGTTTAAAGATTACAACAAGCGTACTTAGAACCTTGTATATCAATCTGCAATCCTGATGCAGTGTTCTAAAGCTTAATGTTCCCATCTTGCTCCACGTTCCCCTACAGATTAGTACACCGTATACCAGGATATTAGAATAGCTGGTATAGTTCAATAAATAAAAGAAATGGGAGATTAAATATAAAAAGGTTCCATGTCAGACGGCTCTAATAACAAAAGAAAATATTTGTTGTAATCAGACCAATTTGCATACATCTCCCTGACGTCACCTTTTTTGTTGTGTATTATTTTAAGTTGGGTTAGCATACTACAATTCAAATTGAAGTACAAGTTGTTGATAATATCGCTTATGAGTACATCAGACAATATACAGCAAACATCACGTATTACAGATATCAATATTGTAAAACGCTCTTATCTAGAAAAACAATCTATTTGCTATGTGGATCGGACAATTTTTATCTTAGCGCCATTCAGTACCAATCTTTGTCAGCATATGCCAAAACCGCTTAGCAGAGAGTAGTAGTAGCCTTTATGTATAAACCCCACATAGATTTACCCAAATGAAATATTGGTCTAAGTAACCCGTATATAATATACAGCTCTCTCACATAATATAGTAATGGGAATCCTGGTATCTTTAGTGCGTTCAGAAACAGTAAAACCTTATTCCTATTAACACACAAAGCAACCTTTTTCAGCTATATCAAAACAGAGTCGGCAATTTTCGCGCTTAACGCTCGACAACAAAGGCTCCCTCTCCCAGACTATCGGCGGAGCTTTCCATTTTATTCGGTATTAAATATAATTCAGCAGCTGGCTCGCCCTTCAGCAGACGTATGGACACATAGGGTAGGTACGGGGAGAGTTAGTAACGCCAAATTTCACCCATCAAAATAAATATTAAATCGTTATAATCATAAGGTTCGCGCACACAACAGACGAGTGAGATAGTATATATTTGAGAAAAGGGCTGAAAAAAGGGGTTGGCCGCACACATATAGGTAGAAAGTAGGAAGGTCTCGCACGGTTTGCTTTTTATTAGGAGGGAGCGACGCGCAGTTCCTAGTGATGGATGTTGCGTGGCCCCTAATTCATCGTGTGTTTAATTGGCGTTCGTTATTATCAATTATGTCGGATAAGTAACGGATAAATAAAATATATGAGACCAATCTGTGTGTGAACGAATATTAGGAGTGGTAACAAGTTTTTTATATCATTAGTACCAGAATATTAAATAATGAAAACAACTGATCCCATTACCGTAATAGCCAATACTAAAATGATAGTAAGATAAATCTTACTTACACCCTAAAAAAAAAATTTCGGTAAAAATTACCCCAAAAGGAAATGAATGAGGCTACCGCCTATTTGTTGGTAAATTACACCATAGGGGATTTTTACATGCTTGGGATTCCTTGAAAAGTGGTAATTTCCTGGTAATTTACACTCTAAAGTAATATTCCTAATGGAATGGATAATTCAAGGTAGATTTTACACACTTAGGAATATTCCACAGTATGTGAAAACTCCCCTAAGATGTAAATTTACCCAAAAATAGGCGGTAGCCAGTTGCCATCATTTTTTGGGATAATTTTATATTTCACATTTTTTTTAATGTATAGATTGAGTAAAACAAAGAATTAGAAATATTGATTATTAGGTGTTTTATCATCCAGAAATTTAAGTTTCAGTAAATCTAATAACATGTTTATGTCATTAGAACTAATGCAGATTCTCCACTAAAATATTCAAAATATACCATTTAATATTAGATTTAATTTTAAATAATTTCTGAAAGATTATTAATTATGGATTACAAGAGAGTTTACAATAATTTCAATAAATTTTTACAATTCATTAAGCAATGTTTTAAAGAGTAAACATTTTGGGAGAAAGGTCGATAAGAAAAGCCAATAGTTACTAAGAATGGTTGTATTCATATAAATAAAATAAATTTTGAACTAACAAATACATTCAAAAATCTTATCAATTTGAGTTTGGATTGGAGCTTTATATTTTTGTTGCCCTGTTCAGGATATATTTTTAAAAAAATATCTGCAGAACTTCTAATGTGTTAGAAGCCTCTTTGCGTACGGCAAATGAAAATTAAAATAGCCGCCATTTGTTGTAATGCAGAACGAAATGAATCTGTGGGTATAATAACTGTCCTTTTCTACCATTAATGAATGCGACTTCACATTTTCCTAGAAAAGAAAAATAAATGTAAAAAAATATGAAATAATATATTTTTATTAATACCTTTCTTCCAAGCATAGTATCAACGGTGTATTCACTCAAATTTCTTCAAGTTTAGATTTAATCCTGAAATTTTTAATAAATTCAGCATTTAAATATATATATGTAAGTACATATAGTGCTGCGATCGAAGCTCTCTTTATGTGAAATCGGGGTTTGGATGCAGTGATTAATCGTCTTTAAAATTGTAAAACCGGTAAAACCGGTTTTTCAAAAATAAACCGGTTTTTAAAACAGATTATGCGCTAAAAATAGTTTTTCGAATTTAAAACACATAGCACTTTTAAAAAAGTAATACGTATGGTTTTTAGTTTGAAACGGTTTTGAAAATCGATTTTAAAAACTGAATTTTAAAAACCGATTTTTACTAAAAAATCGATTAACCGGTTTGTGATATCTGGCGATTCCCCAAATACTAGTATATAACATAAATAATGTTGTGATTAACTATTGAATTCAAATTTGCGGCTGCGGTCCTTGCATATTTGCATGTATAATGCTTAATACCTACTTACTTTTGTCATTAATTCTAGAGAAAACACATAGTCTCTTCCTTACTTTACTTGTATCATCACTTAACGACGAAAACATAGCCTCCAATAACCGCAAGACACTAGTCGTTTTATATTTCCAAATGTTTAATGAAAGAGAAAAAAAGAAAGAATTGACTCCTTCAAAATGAAGACTTTCTGTTGTTTAAATTGAAAAGTTTGATACGGTAGTTTCCTGCGTGTCACTTGCACATTGAAAACTTACTTTAAATAAATGTATCATATCTTGTAGCAACAATACCGCCAAATGCTATTGAGGTTAAGTTCCAGTATATATATTAGATATCCATACGCAGGTGTATCCTATTATTTATGTGTGCTGTCATAGCTAAGTACATGGTAATCATCTCAACACATAATTAATGTAAAATGAACTTACCTCAATCTTTATTTGCAAGGCAAAATGAAAAACACAACATTTACATTTGTGCATTGGAGCCATCAGTGTAAACGCTTGCGCGTTGTATAGTGGACGGCTATGTAATGCATTCTCGTAACGGGTTTAATTTTTGATCAAGCGACACAATTTAATGCAATGTTAAAAAAAACATTTTGTGTCCAATCAATAACAGATGCAATATATAATATATATAATCAAATTTCATATCCCTTATATTGTCCATATTGTATTTTTACCAACATAAGGGTAATATTCAACGAAATTATGTTTTTTCCTTGCTCCAAGAAATTCCCAAGTGGGGGAAAATTACTTCATTATTGAAGTATTTTTCCATCAAAGTCGGTTTACCAGGCAAAATTACACCTAATTTGTGGTAATCTGATGTTTACCCTCTTTTTGGTGTAATTTTACCTTATATTTCATGTTTTTTCACTTACCATTGAAGTAAATTTACCATTATTTTTTAGAGTGTAGATCAAATAATGGAGACCAATTTGAAATAAAAGTGTCAGTTGTATTAAAACCTTCGTTAATTTCTGTAAAAGTAACACTTTGCACTATGATCAATTAAATTTACCCTCTAGCAAACCATGATGTTATTTATTCAAACTATCATGTGACAAACCAAATCTGTCATGTGTACTGTATTAGTTTATTGATACTCAAAAATGTTTACAATAAATCATAAAGTTTTTATTATCGAATCATGCTTTAGAAATTGTGTAAAATTTAAAATGGTTGTAATGTTTGCAGTCATGCATAGAAGAATATCTGACAAAATACCCAAATTTTTCAGTAACATATGACAGTTTGCGGTAATGTATATTAAAAATCAGTGGCAAAATTTCGTGAAGCAGGGTTTTTTGTCTCGAAAACCAAGTAGTGGCAGACCAGTAAAGCGGAGAGTTGAAAATATAGCAGATGTTGAGGAGCGAATAACCCAATCACTTAAGAAATCGATTCGTAAGCTCTCACAGCAAACACAACTTTCATATGGAACATACCATACAATCCTTAAAAAAGAAAATTTAAAAAAAATTCCATACAAGATCTTACCCATTGATCACGTAATCCGACTTAATTACTGTCAATGGTTTTTTTGCCACGATGAATAACAATGACGTTCTTAACAAATCTTTTTTCTCGGATGAAGCATGGTTTCATTTATCAGGATATTTAAATAAACAAACAATGCGCATCTGGTCTAGTGAAAATCCATATGAAAATTCTTGAAACATCCTTGCTTTCTCCAAAAATAGGCTTGCTTGGCTTGCTGTTTTTCGCAGACGATTTATTGGTCCAATATTCTTTAATAATACCATAAATACGAAACGAATCGTAATGATTTATTACAATAATTTTTAAATCAATTACATGATGATTCCCTCCGTGAGGGATATTTTCAGCAAGATAATGCAACAGCCCATAAAACAATGGAAACGATATAATTATGAATAAATAATTCTTTGATAATCGAATAGTGAGATTTGACAATTATGGATTATGTCACACCTTAAAAATAGAGTACATTAATCCCTCCATTTAGGTGAATTTACTTTATCGCGGTTGATTTTTTTTTTTTTAGATGTTCTGTTTGACGCCAGATGGCGGTTTATATTAGATTTCTTTACAAGTGCTACACTAATTACAAAAAAGAAAATAAGGCGTAAACTGAACTTAGAAACGCAAACTTGTTCGGCTTAGTAAAAGTTAGGTGCATGTATTTAAACATTCAAGTTTCTAACACACACGTGCTTTCCATGGTTCCATTTACGCGCTATTTTCATGGAACCAATTACCCGCAAAGATGGAGGGATTACTCTATTTACAAATCATCCTCATACATTTGAAAAGCTTACTGAAGATATCGAAATTGGCTGTGAAGATATTCACTTGTTATTTTTTCAACTGAAACGTTTGTATGTAGTTATTTGTCATAACAACAAAACCTAATCTGTCAACGGTATAACATAACCTGCACCACACACACGCCACAGAATAACTCGACTTAAGCCGGCTTCCCAGAATTGAAACATGTTGCTGGCGACATTTAAACAACCAATCACATCTAAGCATCAGATATTCTCCTCAATTCTTCTTTTTGTGATCTCATCTTTTCAGCGACATCGAGTGTAGTTGGATTTTCACACACACTTCATTTGGTGTTGCCAAAATAATTGAGGTTATGTTTTGTTGTTTTTTTCTGTGTTTACCGCTCTAAATTAATACGATTAGTACCATTTTTATACTCAATACAAATATAAAATAAATAACAATGAGTGAGAGCGGGTCATCGATAGAATTGACACATGCCAGTGGTCTTAAATTTACTGTTTTTTTTTAACCGATTAACGGATTTCTTATAAAAGTTCAAACAAACAAATTCATCTGTCGCCCGCGATAGCAAGTACCGACGTGGTGGGAGAGATGTCGCCCAGACATGTTTCACTTCTGTGAACCCGGCTTTATACGTTATTTAAATTTATATAGCCAACTTAAGTTTAAAGAAGAAAAATTCCATGATCCTCTGGCAACTTGATTGTTCATGTTATACTAATGACAAATAATTTTACAAAATATTAATATAGAGACATCGCCTACGTTCATTTTAATTTATTTTACCCACTTAACAAATTTGGAACAATCTACATTTATAATATAAATCGGCTATTGAAACTGTACTTCTAAATAAAATAAACTTCTGTCAAAAACTTTAATGTATTGTTTTAGATTTTGGCCATCATGTGTATAATCAAAACAAACTTTTGAAATTAATATTTTCGTCGGTGTTAAGAAAAAAATAATTATATTACCTCCTTAGATTTTTTTATTGATTGCTACATTGCTACATATCATGCACCTAATCTCTTTCTATTGTTTCTTGTAATTCCGATTACACTAGAATAAATACTTTTTGTTTATGTAAAGATTGTCTAGTAATTAACTTGTTCCAAATATTAAAACAGTATATGAACGAACGAACTTTGCTAAAACTTTTTTTAGTGAAGTAAAGTAAGGTACGAGGTGAACAAAGGTGATGAATAAAGCTGAATAAAATATCGTTGTAAAACAGACGTTTAAGCAGATATTTATTGGACTCATGCGCATGCGTTAATTTTATAAATACATAATATACTGTGTATTTTCGTTTAGGTTCGAAAAATTTTACACTGTGAAATATGATTACATGAATTGTAGGTGATATTTTTTACTACGTAAATATCTATCGTACAATATATTATGTAGTTTTGTCTATTTCCTTTCGCAATTATGTAATCACTTTACAATATTGTATGTTGAAATTCATGAATGTGGTATTAATAAATAATAAAAGAATGAAAAAAACGTCCGTACTTTCACCAAAAATTTCTAAATATATTTAAGATTTCATGTTTCGGCGTACAAATGCCATCATCAGGTCTTAAAACGTCATGTTTTCAATTTTTAGATTTCTTAACATGACGTTTTAAGACCTGAAGATGGCATTTGTACGCCGAAACACATGTTGTCTTAAACATATTTAGAAGCTTTTTGGTGACTATACGGACGGATATAATAAAGAATAGTAGGTATAATACTCAATCAATAGTACAGATTTTATTGACTCACTAGTTTTTGGGTTAAATCTTCATCAGACCCATTTCGATAAAAGAGGTGACAGATTTTTTGCCTCTGATCTTAAACATTGCTCTGAAGATTGCTATTTGGCCGAAACCAGTAGGCCAATAAATCTGTACTATTGATTGAGTATTACACCTCCTATTTTTTACCATTAAACATTAACTCAATTTGGACATAACTACGCATTTTGGAATATATTATGGAAAATTACTACCAGGATTTATCCGTGTGAGGGAGTATATGTAATCTAATATATTGCTCCCAGAATTTCTACAATTAACTTGCAGGAATTACTAGAAGATGTATGCACGAATATCCTTTGTCACAGATCATCAGAGGCATATATTTTTAATTCGTTTGCACAATCTCGAAGTACCAGAAACACTTATTTTTGCATGCACAGATAATTAGCTTCATTTTTTTACTGTTAACCCATTTACAAACGTGATTTTAATTGTAATTTAGAAATTTTTCGGTAATACAATTGTCTATGTTTTTCTTTAATTACTAATATAAATTGAAAAGAATTACAAAAGAAAAGATAAATTTCTTGCTTTATTGTTGTGTGCGAAAATATCATATTTTAGTATGATTCCTGAATACGGATATTTTAAAATCGATTCACATTCCTCAATTTCCTGGAAAAGCTCAGAACGTTTTTACTTTATCTCCCATATATGATAATCGTTGCATCCTTATAATTATTGCACAATGTAATTACTACTAATTCTATTTATTGTTATTTAAAGAGGATGTTAAGTATTATAACCATATAAGCATTGATGCTAGTTATACTTTCTAGTCGATTCTTCCTTGTTTTAATAACGTTTAATACATGTATAAGCGCGATCTTTTGTTTTTCGCTTTGCCTAATCGTCGCGAGTGATGAGAACGTTGCTAAAACAAAACTGTTTCCTTTATAGATACATAATTACCGTGAAGTTTCACGTTTATAAATGAATATGAAAGTACATTACGTATACATGTGTTATTTTGTCGGTTTCTTCTATTACAATCCGTGCACTTATGCTAATTTTATTATTAAAGTAACCTCATGTGCACATAGGTGTGTACACTGCCCGACAAAATTAATGTCGTTGATCACATTTTCCTATGTCATTTTTTTAATTATCAAATGTTTTACACTAAGGTACTCCAATAAATCTCCTTACTTGCATAAGCTATTGGCAGGCGAACGCGCGCCTATTCCAATGATAAGCAGTTTTTATAGTCACTGCGCTATAGAGCATGACATTAATTTTGTCGGGCAGTGTACATTAAATCCACTGGAAATGTTATTACGTGTTTATACAGTTTGTGTTAAGAGATACATACGTAATATTTCATGATTTAGCAACGGTATAGGTATCCTATTCGACTGTTTCAATACAACATACGTCTCGTAATGAGAGGCACTACACTTATTTCATTTTTTTTTTGTTCTGCGGGCTTAATCCTTTTATCTTTGCCGTTACATCTTACACACAGGCTCATTATGTCATGTGTTGTTTTCGTTCCTTTTTTGCCGGTGGTTGATCGTACATATTCGATAATGAGATTATGACTATTGTCTGTCCGTTGCGTGCGTTGTACGAACATAAACTCTGGTTTGAATGGGAACTTTCAGTACACGTTCAATTCACGGATTTTATTATTATGCAAGCGCTTTGCGGATCCGCGCGTTTTTCCTATTATGTTTATAGCGAGCGAGTTTGTTGACGGTCTGGTGTTTTCGCGTGCGTGCGAACACATTCTCCGATTAAAGGAAGATAAAGAGGAAGAAATTGTGTTGTTGATGAGTTGTGTGTTTCTGTTAATATCTACGAATGTAACGATGAATACTACACAGTAAAAAATATTGAGATATTACAAGAAAATGGCAAGTTCAGTGTAATACACAATTATTTTTAAACATTGATATTCGCATATTTTTTTTCTCTGAAGTTTTTGCAAATATCTTTGAAAAAATATGTTCTGAGTATATTCGAAAATGATGTTTCCTACCTGTATTAAACATTCAGGAACAAGTTGGCAGTTATGGACGGCAAAACTTCGCGCACAATACATTACACTACTCTGAAATTTTAACAAAGCACTAGTAGTATTTAGTGTACTTTTACATTCATGTACTGTAATAATATTGTATATTTGCAACTTGATATAAATTTCCTTAGCGACTTGGGAAAATACAGTAATATTCTAGGCGTAAAATTACCTAGAATATTACTGTAATCTTTTTTACTATATATAAGGGTATTTCCAGAATGTCTTGAATGGAGCAATACAGAAAGTAAGCAAATGATTTTGAGAAAATTTAAGAAAATGCAGATAAAAGTCACACAAATCACTAGAAGATTTTGTCTCTCTATGAAATTGATTTTCTCAAAACTAAGAATCTTTTTTAAGATTGGGTTTCCAAGAGGACCGTGCGGAGTTAAGAAGGTAGCAAGGCAACAGTTTTGTTCAAGTTTGTGGTTCACAGGAACGGAAAAATAAAATACAAATTTAATTTAGACGAGGAAAGTTATAAGGAATTTACTACCTGTATATATTTCATTTAGTGTTGTTTTGGCAAATTTTTGTCATAAATACTCTACGCTATACCACGTAATAAGGGACAAAATAGTTAGTTCTGTATTGACACGATAAACTTGAGTGAAAACAGTGCTGAAGCTTTTACTGTAAGCAGTTGAGAAGTATAATATTATCATTGACCTAAATATTAGTAATAATCTCTTTCAACACGTCCATTTTCTTCGGATAGATGCACAAATATATTTTATTTGTTTTTTTTTAAATATACTTTAAAAAAAGATTAACACAAGTGTTTCAAGCCTACATGCATTATTACATAGCTAAGTTTTCGTTTTACGTCAGTTATATTTTCATCGCAGCTGTTGTAAAGCTTTTCCGTGTTACTGTCTGCATAAACTAAGATTTATGTATTTCAAATTACAAATGTCAAATTAGAAACAGCCTTTTTGTATATACTATTTGTTCCTGGCCTAATATTGAATAAAGCTATCTCTTTTAGTATACTGAAATCAAGTATTTTGGTGTAAACTAGATTTGAGGAAAATTGTTATCGACCATTCAACAGTTGTTTTATCATTAAATTTTCCAATTTTAGACTTGTTTTATATATCTCAGCGTATCTAGTGATAAAAAGGGAAAATGAAAAATATTTTTTCGTTCGCTCTTTACATATGTCTATTTTGTAAATCTTGGTTGGGTCCAAATACACTGTAAATCGAAGCAAATAAGAAAAATATTGAAAATTACTTATACAAATACTATTTTATTCATAATTGAAAAAAATCCTGTTTGAATTAAAATGTAATTGTCCTTCCCATTCAAGTTTTATTTAAAAAATAAAAAAATACTTTACAACATGTTTCGGCGTAACGCCATCATCAGGTAATTAAATGTGATTGTTTAAATGAGTTCTGACAATTGTAAGTAGATTCGTTTGGAAATAAGTCTTTTTATTTAAATTCTATCTATTTATTAATGTTTCGGCAATTAATTTTTGGCTTAATAACACTGGAGAATTTATATAAACCAATTTATACGTACAAGCTGTAGATTCTGAGAAAGGCAAAAATTAATTGCGGAAACATTAATAAATAGATAGAAATGAACTAAGAAGCCTTATTTCCAAACAAATCTACTTACAATTGGAAGAAGGTGAGCTATAGAAAAAATCATCACATGTATAATATCAGTCCTAGCTTCAAAAATATCTCAAAAATTGTTAAATTTGGGGACGAGAAATCCTAATACGTACACCTATAACAAATTCCATCATTCTGTTTGAAATAAAAAAATTGATATCAACACCTTCTACATCGAAAGAGGTATGAAGTTGAAAATATTGTCCTTAAATAGATCAGGGTCACGCATACAGGGTGTTTCTGAAATGATAACCCAACATAGGTTACTAAACTAAATTCAACTATAGTATTTTTTGTCCCTAGCTATTAAAATGTAATTTTATTTTTAAAACCCACACTAATATTTCTATACATTTAGTCATCAAAGCAGGCCGCTATTCCTTTTTCTCGTCGCCAAGTTATGCGTTGGTATGCTATTTAAGGCCGTGTCTCACCAAAAGCAACCGGCGACCGCAACGCAACAGCAACGACACTCGGCGCTAATGTTTAAATATACGTGTTTCCACCTACTGAAAGGCAACTCAACTCCAACCCAACCAGTTGCAAATTGGTTTCCAGCAGCGCTGCATACCGCGTCGCGTCGTCAGTTGCGGTCTACAGTTGACAGGAGCTATTGTGTCATGGCGGATGAGACAGCAAAATCTTTAAATTTTGTGCTCCTTGTCGACGCATACAAGTTCTTATATGATGTGACACAGACATCGTATACACGTGTTGACATAAAATAAAAAGCGTGGGGAGAAATAACGAAAATCATGTACGAACCTGGTAAGTTTTTTTTATTATAATTATATCTATAGGAACATTTAAATACATGACTTAAAGGTATATTTTAAGCTGCTAATATTATCGGTAAAATCAAGACAGCAAACATACAAGACAAATACTTAATTGGATACCTATATTTTTTATCGATTAATATATTGGTTAAACAATGTGAGCTGCAGTTATATTTTCATCTGACGAGGACGACATTTTGTTCGCAACTATGAAAACAAGAAACTAAAGTTGATTTCGTTAACACTGCGTAGGCTTTCACGGCCGGTGTAACTATAACTAACAGCTTCTTGCGGGTTTCGCCGTGTGTCAAAACTTTCGCTCGACGTTTCGCTGTTCATACTGACAGCTTCTTCAGGATAACTGAACTGATTCTCCATGGTCCGACATTCTTCTTATATACGCCCCTGGTGCATCCAACCGTGAAGTTTCCGCTCCATTGACCGTGACGGTTCGTAGTAGCTCTCCACGTGTTGCTAGGTGGTACCCTTCTTCTCTGTTAACGTGTTTATTCTTCTCTATTTCTATGGCTTCCCTGATGAGTCTTTTTCCGTAGTTTTGGTGGTAGTTATTACTTTTTACATTCTTGAAATCCATTTTGTGTCCGGTGTCGTGCATGTGTTCTGCCACCGCTGATTGATCGGTCCTTCTTAATCTTGCGTCCCTCATGTTCTTTTATTCTTATGTCGATGCCTCTTCCTGTTTGTCCGACGTAGCACTGTCCGCATTGGCATGTTATCTTGTAGATACCTTCTGTGCGCCCCTGGGTATCTTATTTTTGCGGTCGGTAGATACTGCTGGATCGACGCTTGCAGTCCGAAGCGTACTTGTACGTTACGTTTCTTCAAAATTCGGCCTACTTTTCGGTGACTCCTGCTATGTAAGGTAAACATGCCATCCCTCTTCGTGGTTCTCTGTAGTTGTTTCCAGTGTCGTCTTCTCTTAGTGGCTCTCCTTATGTCGATGTCAGTGTAACCATTCTTCTTTAGTGCTTTCTCAAATGTATCTTTCACTGATAAGATGTTGTCGTCACTGATGGTTTCGGCTCTGGATACAATGTTTGTATTAATGTCTTCTTCTGCATCGGATGATGGTGAGATCTTGCATGCAGATATCTATCGGTGTGCGTCTTCTTTCTAAATACTGCGTGCTGTAGCATTCCCTCTTTGTTTTCTTAACCATAACATCCAGGAAAGGGAGATTTTCATTTGTTCTTTCTCCATGGTAAACTTTATGGCTGGGTGCTGCGAGTTTATGTGTTCCAAGAACTGTTGTAGTTTTTTTTTCTCCGTGTTGCCATATTACAAAAGTATCGTCGACATATCGCAGCCAACACTTGGGTTCATATCGCTGGAACTAGGGCTTCTTCTCAAATGCTTCCATAAACAAGTGGCTATTACTGGTGATAAAGGGCTTCCCATTGCTGTTCCGTTCTTTTGCTCGTAGTATTTCCTTCATACAAAAAGTATGTCGTGGATAAGCACAGTTTTCACTAATTCAATGACGTCTCTTGTAGTCCAAGTTCTGGAAGTAAGGCCAGTGCGTCCTCCGTGGGTATGTTGGTGAATAGCGATATAATGTCGAAACTTACCAAGAGCCGCTAGACCACCCAGCTGTATGGAATACCAAAAATACATAAAGAAAGGAGTGCCATTAAGACCGATGTTAGCAACATTGATCACGAAACTACGATTTGTCGAAATATTTAGCTAAACCTACTAAAGCCATACACACGGACAAACTGCAACGTATGTGAAGAATTCGAAACATTTCGTGGATATTCTGTCTACGCTAAAGACTGAACCTACAGATATTTTAGTAACGTTTCGACATTATATCGCTATTCACCAACATACCACGGAGGACCGCACTGGCCTTACTTCCAGAACTTGGACTACAAGAAGACGTCATTGGGATAGTTGAAACTGTGCTATCCACGACATACCTTTTTGTATGAAGGAAAATACTACGAGCAAAGAACGGAACAGCAATGGGAAGCCCTTTATCACAGTAATTAGCCAACTTGTTTATGGAAGCATTTGAAGAAGAAGCCCTAAGTTCCAGCGATATGAAACCCAAGTGTTGGCTGCCGATAATGTCGACGATACTTTTGTAATATGGCAACACGGAAAGAAGAAAACTACAACAGTTCTGGAACACATAAACCTCGCAGCACCCAGCCATAAAGTTTACCATGGAGAAAGAACAAAATGGAAATCTCCCTTTCTGGATGTTATGGTTAAGAAAACAAAAGAGGGAATGCTACAGCACGCAGTATTTAGAAAGAAGACGACACCACCGATAGATATCTGCATGCAAGATCTCACCATCATCCGATGCAGAAGAAGACATTAATACAAACATTGCTTCCAGAGCCGACAACCATCAGTGACGAACAACATCTTATCAGTGAAAAGATACATTTGGAGAAAGCACTAAAGAAGAATGGTTAACTGCTATATCGACCTAAGGAGAGCCACTAAGAGAAGACGACACTGGAAACAACTACAGAACACGAAAGAGGATGGCATGTTTACCTTGACATAGAAGGACGTCACCGAAAAAGTAGGCCGAAACTTTGAAAGAAACGTAACGTACAAGTACGCTTCGGGACTGCAACGTCGATCCAGCAGTATCTACCGACCGCAAAAGATAAGATACCACGGGGCGCACAGAAGGATCTACAAGATATACAATGCCAATGCGGACAGTGCTAGTCGGACAAACAGGAAGAGCCATCGACATAAGAATAAAAGAACTGAGAGGGACGCAAGATTAAGAAGGACGATCAATCAGCGCGTGGGCAGAACACATGCACGACACCGGACACAAAATGGATTCAAGAATGTAAAAGTAATAACTACCACCAAAAACTACGGAAAAAGACTCATCAGGGAGCCATAGATAGAGAAGAACCTAAACGTTAACAGAGAAGAAGGGTACCACCTTGCACACCGGGAAGAGCCTACTACGAACCGTCCACGGTCAATGGAGCCGGAAACTTCACGGTTGATGCACCAGGGGCGTATATAAAAGAATGTCGGACCATGGAGAATCAGTTCAGTTATCCTGAAGAAGCTGTCAGTATGAACACCGAAACGTCGAGCGAAAGTTTGACACACGGCGAAACCCGCAAAGAAGCTGTTAGTTATAGTTGATTTCGTTAATTACACAAGAGCAACTCAACTGAAGTTGCGGTCGCATTGCAGTTGCGTTGTGACTGCTAGTTGCTTTTGGTGAGAACACGGCCTAACACATAACCAAAACCTGACTGCAATATCACCGGTACTGAAACAATATTTAAACGTAACTTCAACAATTTGTATCTTGATTCTCTTAACTGGAGCAACTTTCTCTCTTAGAGATAATTACATTGTTTTTTAATGATCTTTCTATGTTCAAAAAGAAGTGACAACATTTAATTTACACTTTGTATATAGTGGAAAATTAAAAAATCGTCCCAAACAGTCTAATCAGCCTATTGTGGTTGCATACTTGTATATTCTTAGAAATAACTAATTTAAAAGAAAAATCCTGAAGGTCCACTGCTATTACACTCAAAAACTCCATCGTTAAAACCATCACTAACAAAAGACTACCGCTTATGCTCTACATTTCCAACAGCGGCGAAAAGAACATCAGAACACAGTGCCTTAACGTAGATATATCCCGCTTTTGTTGTTGCAACGGAAACACAAGGAGAACCCATCATTATCATCATCCTCTCGTCTCCAGTATCGAAACCACCCCGAGAGATCGCCTGAAAGTCGCCCCCTCCCTTCACTTCTCAAATCCATCCCCTCATTGTTCGTCTTCCCCCCACGGTTTTGCGGCTCCGAACGTCTTAGCCAACCGGGGATGAGTGCCTCCGTAAAATTATCTCGAATTACGTTTGGCGATGCGACGACGGTAGCGTAACCGATTGTCGGAGGACCTTAAAATCGGGCGCCTTATGGGTGAAAATTCGACGGCACCCCGTTCTAGAGACCCGCGTGACGTTCGCTGGAGAATAGCGCGCCTCGTGATAGTCGGCGAGGTGTAATAACCGCATTATTTATTTTACCGAGGGGAATGTGCAGTCATGCGAGCCTTGGTTGCTCGTCCTCCATTATTAAAAATAAATCTCTTTCTATATGTATCTCTTATGGGTATACATATATAGGATAGAGAAGTTGTGTACACGGTTAGATGCATCTGTTCGTAAAGCAGGCAGACTAGAAACTCGTATCCTATATGTATTACATATGTGCAACTTGATGCAAAAATGTCTGTTCGCGCTGTTGGATCGAGAAAATGTTTGTATATGCGTTATATATTTTATGTAAACCTAAAAACTCTACTAGGTATACGGCCAGTGAAGTTTACAAAGGTACACAACTACATCTTTTACAAGTTTAATTTTAATTAAAACCGATGTAATAATCATCCATTATTTTACTATACGTATGCATTAAATACATGCTTTTCCTTTATTTTTTCAATTGTGTGATATACAATATCCAATTTCATTGCACCGGTATTATATTTCATCATATTGCCAAAACTCAATCTAAGCTGTAACTCCCCTAACAACCAGAAATATTACATAGATATTTTTAAAAATATATTTTATAAATATTTTTCGTGAGAGGTTTTTGAATATATTTTTCATATTTTTTTCTAAATATAGATAAATAAATAAATAAAATATGGAATAAAAATATTTAATTAAAATATTTATTCCATATTTTCAAATTAATGTAAGCGCAATATTTTTTCTAAAATATTTATAAAACATTATTTATATGAAAATTGAGATTTTTTATGCAATCTATTTAATTTGTCAAAATGAACTAAAATTGTTCTTGGTTATTTAGAATGTATAACGTCGATAACGAAAAGTTGAAACATACATAGACTTGTCTGAAAGACAAGAACTTGTTTTTTCACACTCACCATACAAGTTAATGATCAATAATTCTGGCATCTTTTAAGGCATACTGAAGGTTTATCAAATTAATCACTATTTTTTAATTGAAGTGTTCTAAATAAAAAACAAACGTATTTATTATCATTTTATTTGAATAAGCCAATAAAAAATAAAAATACTCATTTTTAAGTCTAGCCTTGGCTGGTGCCAGGTACAACCCTAATGGCTTTTTTCATTATCTTCGGTTAGTGGCCTCTCATGGCGTTTCCTTGTAGCCTCTAAATAATGCCAACTGTATTAGATCATAACAATTGAATAAACATCGTTACAACATTATCAACACCTACTAATACATTTGGCGCATTTACAGTAATTGGAGTGGTAGCTACATTCTAATACTTACACGATTACTTATTTTTACTTTATTTCATAATATTTGAAAACATTCTACGTTACAAAACAATAATACAAGCACCAACGTATTTCTAACCTCTATTTGAGGTTATGACGCTTATCTACCGAGATGAATCTCTTAAGCAAATCAACTAGCAATATCTGTAGATGCAGTACATATATGATGCATAAAAATTCCTACAATTATATTATTAAACGATTTCTGTATATAGCGATATTGAACATTCCAATTATCTTATAAATGCCATGACATGCTTCAAATTTTGCTTACTTGTAGTCACCACCAAACACAGCCGGCAACAATTAATTACACAGTTAACCTAATCTGCCCTAATCGTATACTATGATAAGCTAAACATGTAACGGACAAACGAATGAAAATGTTTAATGATACGCACGTGCGCGTATGCATTCTATGTACCTAATCCATAGACGCATAACAATACTAAATCACTATAACACCGGCAACCGTAATGAATGGAGGTGTGGGCTTGACGTTCGCAACTTACAAATATTTACAAATAATATAATACAAAAACGCAGATATATTAAGAGAAAAGTTACAGAAGCTCAACTTAGATACTAATGAAATCATATTAGATATATATTATCTAATTATCTTTAAACTATCATTTTAAATAGGTACTTACCTACTTAATATATATGCATATTTTACCCATTTATATTATTCGTCCTACGCACCAAATGTACAAAAGCAAAAATTCAATCTTTTTTTTTATAAGGAAATAAATATTTACAGAAATACAAAGAAAATATTCTTGCCAGAGTTATGAAAAATATATTGAGAAAAATTTGCAATAAAATATTATAATGCCTACATAACATATATATATTTTTAAATGTTTTCCTAATATATTTTTATGCATATTATATTAATATAACTAATATTCAAAAAGATTATAACATTTTTTAAATATTTATAAAATTATGAAACTAGATAGTTGGTCACTGGGGTCGTAAAGGCGAAAACGTTTAAACCGGAAGTGGTATTGTGGTTAAAGTATTTTACATTTATAGTTCCAATCGAACAGATAATGGTGCCAAAATCTCAAATATAAGTAAATAATTGAACATCATAAACTTTTAGTGAACACATACGTGGAATACCCTGTAAGTCTCATGCACAGTGAAGATTGTCCTAAATTAGAGTAATCTTTCCACAGAATGTCAAAATTCCCTGTATTTCAGTAATTTTATACTATATTTTGACGTACTTTCACTCAATAAAAAGGCATTTACCTTGCAAAATTACCCCAGTTGTAAGGTATTTAACAGTTTCCCTCAAATAACGGAGAAATGTACCCCAAGTTTTGCATGAATATTTATATTTTTAAGTGAACAAACTTCTTTACTTTTTTTAAAGTGTAGAAATTTCCTATAAGTTTTAAACTGCCAATTTTACGGTATTATTCATTGAACTGAGACTAAAGTGTTTATCTATTGATGCCTGCGCCGACAATGATAACCTTTTTGAATATGATACCTGTGCATGTAGAACATATCAATAATTATCTTTATTTGTGGCTTCTTCGTCGTATAATCAATCCAAATATTGAATTTTTATTTTTGTTTATTAAACATGAAAAGACGTTGTGTACGATATCTCCTCAGGATACTCAATAGATTTGTTGGTTTGCTTCTATGCGGGTAGTACATACTTTATATGATGTCGCAACGTTCTTTTTAACTGGCTCTAAAATCAATAAATATTTATCATAATATGCCTATTCGATTTCCGGTATCCATTAATTTTATTTACTGTGTATTAATAGAAAGGATTCCTTAAATCAAATAAATTTTCAAGATTAAATTAACGCAAGGTTTCTTTCTTTAAATGTATATTAAAACAAAAAAGGGTTTCTGGTTTGAAAAATCTTAATTAACATACCTAAGACACCTATGACATAGGTTGATTTATCGCTGGAATCTTCACGCCTTTCTCTGGCATAATTGGTAGGGCACTCGTCCACTAAACGAGAGTGTGTAGGTTCTAATCCTTCTTAATCATTACAGTTATTAGCACAAATACATTAATTTGTTAATTTCTTCCTGTAAAGAGCTTGCAATCTTTGCATATTCGCCGTCCTGCCGGCTTTTCAAGATTTAATATCGACACAGGTCTATTTATCGCTCGAATCTACACACTCCTCTTTGGCCTAATTGGTAGGGCACTCGTCCAGTAAACGAGAGTGTGTAGATTCGAATCCTGCGTGAGTAGAATGTTTTTTTTTTTTGGGAAGAATTCTTCTTAATCATTACAGTTATTAGCAGAAATACATTAATTTGTTAATTTCTTACTGTCAAAAAGCTTGCAATCTTCGACGATGTTTAATTGTTTTGATTTTATTATTTCTTTAGTGAGTTTTAATTCTCTTGTAATCGCAAAACGAAAATGTACCCTATTTTCGTTTCAAATAGTTGACTAGTTGCAATCCCATCACTGGACAATCAATTTAACTTTCGTCCGCGAAGGGTTGCCTAACGAAAAGAGAAGAAAATCGAAACACGGAGATAACAAGATAACTTGATGCAAAGTCTTTTGTAAAGAGGACAAATTAAGTTTTATCATTACAAAACTTATATTTTTGTTGCAGAGTGCAGTATCGTCGGGACCTAGTCAATCGTCATCACCACCAACCACTATGGCCGTAACATCTTCAGCACCAACTCCAGGGAGTCCGCCGACAACCCAACGTTGCTGCGACACCGGTAGACCAATTTTTACCGATCCTTTAACGGGACAAAGTGTTTGTTCTTGTCAATACGAACTACTCGGTTATCAAAGACTCGCGGGTGGTGTTCCGGGTATTCCGGCCCTGTCTATGTACAGCGCCCCCTATCCCGAAGGTATGGCCGCCTATTTTCCCGCCTTGGGTGCCGATCAGGCACCGTTCTATACTTCAACGGTAAGTACTAGCAAATATTAATATAATAGAAAGGATAAATTATAAAGGATATCGTTTAGGGCCATTCTAAAACAAAATACGGTTTTATTATACACAATAAATAATCAAAATATATTTGGCAAATCAACGTTCTCGTTCGCCTAACATTGTATTGTGATCTCAAAAGAAATGTAATAACACTGCCAAATTGTCACTCAAGCTAAATCGTGCGCAGAATTCGATCAACATCATTAATCAATTTGTTGTTAACCGCTTGCTTTTTATGCGAACCATTTCAAACCTTTGCGTATCACGTGGCAGTCATGCGAAACGAATCCGAACATATTTTGGCCACGTAGAGAAAATATCGTATATACCAGCGATACTTATGTCGAAAGCCCGGGGAGCCAGCAACAAATCAGCACTTCCTGGAAATCTCAGTGGGCACGTTAATTACAGCGATCGATAAACGGTATTGGCAACAACGCAAGCAAGTAAAAACAAAAGCAAAAGCGGAGGGAGAGAGAAAAAAGAGAAGCCCCAATCAGAAATCCAAAGGGACCTGAATGCGTATGCATAAATATTGAGTGCATGAGAAAGCAAGGACATCCTTCATACCCGTATGACAAGTGGGAATTTATCGAAAAGACTCTGTTGGGTATTGCAAATGTATATATAGCAGAGAAAAGTTGGCAGGTTTATTTATTTTTGTTTATTTCTCTGATTTATACCTCTTTCAGCATACGAGTTATATTTCGATATTGACTTGTGACTTGCGGTGACCCACAAATTGAAAGTTGTTCATATGAAATTACTTTTAATTGTGTAAACTATATGATTTTTTATGTCGATACTATAAATGCAGTTGGTTCATAACTTTGAAGGTTATGGACCAACATTTCATTGACCCGAAGGATGCATGAGTTGATATTATAATAAAATTATAGGTACACGTCACTGGGAAAAAAGTATCCTAAAATGTAAATGCAGATTACACTAAGTTAAGCCAATGGGTGTTTTTTAATAATCTGTGCATAAACTCAGATAAAACCCAGTGCATACTTTTCCGTAATCGTTCTAGATATGATATCAGCAGTTTTATCCTCAATGGAGAAAATGTTAAATTCATTGAATCTGCTAAGCTACTGGGTCGTCTTACTCGATGAGAATTTAAAGTGGAATTATCACGTGGAGTACCTCTCTAAAGAATTATCAAAAATTTGTAATGCCATTTGTAACCTAAAAAAATCATGTTCTTTATGTATGTTAAAAACCTATTATTTCTCAATTTTTTTCTCCGGAATGATATTTGGTATCATACACTGCCCAGATAACAATTTAAGGGTAATACAAGCTTTTTTAAACGTTTGTCCGACAAGGGAAAAAGATTGTCCAGCAAGCTTGTTATGGCAAGGGTGTTAAGCTTACTGCAAGGTTATGACAAGCTTGCTAGTTGACACAGGAAAGGTTTTTCCCAAGTAAGGTTACAGGTTAAGCTTGGCTGTAAAGCATGTGACAAGGTTACCATGGCAAGGTTCCATAAGCTTGTCTGTAAAACGATATGACAAGGTTGGAATGACAATGTTGAGCCAAGCTTAGAGAAAGCCTGTACAAACCTTGATAAAAGTTTGTAACAATCAAAACAAAATAGGAATTGGATATTAATTTCTTCTTTTTCTTGGTTTCTAGGTCATTAAAAATATAGAAATGTACATTAAGGACGTTTCGTTTTAATTTCAAGAGCTTTTTCAAGATATATGTAAAAATATAAATTATAAATGTATACATTTTTTTATTTAATAAACAAAACATTGTTTACTATGAATTTTGAATTATGATTTTATCATTTATTAAACAATTTACTTATAATTTACACCATTTACAATTTATATTTTTATATGTATACTTGAAAAAGCTTTTGAAATCAAAGTGAAACGTCCTTATTAATGTACGTTTCCATATTTTGACCTAAAAACCAAGAAAATGAAGAAATTAATACCCAATTCCTATTTTGTTTTGATTGTTGTAAGCTTTTATCAAGGTTTGTATAAGCTTTCTCTAAAGCTGGCTATAGTCAAGGAAAGGAGTTGGGTATATGACCTCTTCTTCATGGACTTTGAAAATTACTAAAATATTTTAAGGAAAGATATAACCAGCAAGCTGAAACCAAAATAAATTTCGTACAAATAAACTTTATGTAACTTCCAAGTGTTTCCAAAAATGTTTTTTACAAAATTATTTCTAAACAAAACTCAGAGAGAATTTTAGTAAATTAGATATAATTTGCGTTCTTTTTATTATTTTCGGATGCGTCCATCGTCTCCTAAAATATTTTATTGTTTTCAAAATCACATCTGTTGCATCAAGTAAAATTCATTCAAATAAAATTAGAATTTCAGTATTTAATAATAAAAAAAAAAAACTTCTACATATTTATATATACATATTTAGATTGCGTTTTTATATTATATAGAACAAACACTATAATCTATTTTCCGTGCCATCGTGTTGCCGCGATTCTCTGTAAAAAAAAACGACAACTATTAAAAATTAAACAATACCAGAGATGGAAGACACGGGAAACGGCTATCAGTTTCCAAGAGTCGACAAGTCGTCGTGGATATTATGAAAAGTAACTGTTTCCCTCGTTACTACAAAATACAAACTATCTTATTTTTACTATACTTAGTGGTTATTAAATAAAATACTCACCAAAAATAATTTTAAGCATTTCAGTCTTCTGGAAAGGGTTTTTTAAGCTTTTCCCTGTTAGAGAATGATTTGCCGCAATATTGTCCTCTAGTGGTTTTTTTAGGATGTTTGATGTCAAACTCTTAACGTTCCTTCCATGGGTTGATATCAAATATCGAATCTGTTAAATTTTTTGTTGGAATTAATTCAATAAATGAACATGGTTTCGGATTTAAAAAACAGGTAATAATTTAAATAATATCAATTACTCACCAACTTTTTTTCTCCAAGAAGAGTTTTCAACTATTTGATGGTTTACTAATGTCATAGAAACTTCTATATTCACTGAAAAAGAATTTCATAAGTTATGAAATTGATTCTCCTCTTAATCCTTATTAGTTACCATATAATGCCTGTTGTATTGCGGCAGTCTGTTGGGCCAAACCTTAAACCGTATCCATTTTAGTTTCTAAACACTCTGCTATGAAAGAAAAATCTTCTAAGACCTTCCACATTACGCCTGGGTTTAATTTAATTTGGTGACGCTCTTACTGTAATCGTTCCTAAAAAATATTTGATAACATTAGAATGATTTCTTGAAATAAGAGATACAAATACATATATATAATATTCTTATTAATTATAACACTAATTTATATGTGTATTTTGAATTTATTTTAAAAATTCTATTACACTGTCATTAAAACTGAAAAAAACCTCAAACATTTAATTATTCATAATTTCTGAATTATATAAAATCAAATTATACTACAAGCTATCTAGTTAGCAAATATAAACTATAACTTTTTAAACTAAGTGCATTGGCTTATGCGCTTATGGTGTAGAAAATTAGTTAGAATTATATGCAATAGTTGGGGCAATTGGGGCAGACACAGTTCAATTCATCGGTTAGAATTATAAACTATTGATATTCTTGAAGCAACAACGCATATCTAGTAAAAGATATAAAATTAGGTAATACTTACTTTTGCATGAATGATGTTTTAAACTATTATACACTGAAACAGCTCAAACGCGTACAACACAACTGGACACAACAAATAAGGCGGTCGATGACAGAAATAGCGGAAAAAAAAATGGCGGTTAAAACAAAAAAAATCAATACTCGATAAACGATTGACGCCGAATCACTCCGGAAATACACGAAGTCACCGTACCTTGATATAATAACTTTGTCGCAACCTTGCATTAACCCCAGCATTAACCTTTTACTGTTAAGTTTGTCTGGACAAGGTAAAGTTAAGCAAGTGGCAAGCTTATCGTAAGCTTACGTGTTATCTGGGTGGGGGTGCTGGATCAAATGTAGACCGCATATTCCTCCTGCAGAAACGGGCAGTAAGAATCATGTACAATCTGCAATACCGTGAATCGTGTAAAGAAACATTCAGAAATGAGGGTTTGCTAACGTTTTATGATGCCTATGTTTGCGAAGTTTTGTGTTTAAACATAGATCTGAGTTTTCTACATATGCTAGTAGCTATGATGTGAGAAAGTGCAATTACTTACTGCCTCCTCATCACAAAACAACACTTTATCAGAATAACCTCACGTACTTGGGGTGCAAATTATACAATAAGTTACCCGAGGAAATTAAGTGAAAAAAAGTGCTTCCGCATTTTTCGGAACCGAGTGAGGAGATATCTGTTGGATGTCTCATGTTATTCTCTCAACGATTATTTGAAGTTTTAGCATGCAAACTGAACTCCTATTTTGTCTGTGACGTTATTTTGTACGCTTTTGTAGCCGTAGTTGAAATAAAGATATATTATTGTTATTATTATTATCATTAAAGTAATGACTAGCGGAGGGGGTTATTCAGGCGCAAAGTATGATCATGTAACGTTTCACGTTAATATAAAATAAATTATTTAGTTTCGTAAATCACATTTAAAAATAATTGATAATTTCAATGTAATTTTTTTATCAATTTATTTTATTCACGGGTACATTCTGTAATTAATCTCTTGTATCTAGTTTTAAAACATGTTTATTTACATCATATTTTCTGAACATACTTGTTTCTAACGTCAATGCTGTTTTTGCTTTCATTCATGGTATATAAGCACCGTTTTCTGTGTTAACAATCCCTTCTTTTACTGACCGCCGACACAGCTGCTGCTCCGACTTTCTTAGTAATCTCTCTCGTGGAAGAAACTGTGTGGGAATTGACAAGGACATAACCTGAAAATTTTTGCACACCGATTCTTGGCAACAGCTAGAGTTTGTGGGCAAAAGTATTTCCACTATTCAGACAAAAGGAATACCTACCCATTAATTTGGTTGGGGCAGAAGCTACCGACATTTTAGTTAGTATTTTCACGCACGTGTTTCTCATTTTGGCTTCAGCTAATTTAGAAGCGAGACCGCAAACCAGACCGCTATAACTGCAGAATCTCTCTCATTGTTTTGACCCAGACAAGAGCTAATAAGCTAAATAAAGTGTCAATTCAGGAAGTTCTGATTTACTGTTGCACTCATCTTGAAATAGGCAAGGGATTTATTTCTTGCATGAGGAAACTAGACGATTAAACCACACTGCGATATTGGAAGCCTGTCAATTTGGTAACTAGTTTCTTGATTATTGCTTGGCAATTCTGGGTAATATTGGAAAATATGAAGAATAGTCCGGCAGCCCCGATGATGAAAATTACTGGTCTGGATGGGTGTAGAATGACTCCAGAATCACGAAAATGTGTTTACTTTTCGGCGCTGACCATGTCTTTTACACTTTTTTCTTAAAAAAAGATGCGATTTTCAGGTTATGTCACCACACAAAACACGTCGAAATCTTGAAAAAAACCGCATTTATCAACCAATAACTGTTATAACCGAATCCTAAAATATTTCAACTAACTTATTTTCTTGAAATAACACCTTTTCATGTAATATTTTTGTTAAAAAAGAATACGTTTCAATTCCCATCAACTGCCTTTTAGGCTAGAGTTTTTCTTTTTAGGTTGGTAATATGGTCGTCACAGAGTGTCACTGTCACAGGATCATAGTTGTCTGTAACTGGGCCTTAATAACACAAGTATTATATGCAGGTTATGGTATTAATTTAAATGTAAAAATAAAAAAAAGATCAACAGAAATGGTACTGCAACAACATTATTCTCTCGTCCGATCACTGAAAGTCCAACAGTATCGAGCGCAATTACCCTTAAATGAGTTCCCACTCAGAAACACAGCGTGTTTTATCAAGGCACAGTTCAGATAACCCAGACAACAACCGTGAACCTGTGACACTTTTGTGATGACCAACGTTCCAACGTACAACATAAAAGAAAAAAAGAAACAAGGGCACTTATTTTTCAAGATTTCGACGTGTTTTGTGTGGTGACATAACCTGAAAATCGCATCTTTTTTTAAGAAAAAAGTGTAAAAGACATGGTCAGCGCCGAAAAGTAAACACATTTTCGTGATTCTGGAGTCATTCTACACCCATCCAGACCAGTAATTTTCATCATCGGGGCTGCCGGACTATTCTTCATATTACCCGTAATATTCTGTACTTTTATTGTATGTATATTTGCTCACTGCCCGCTGAGAATAAAGAGCTTTACTCTGCTAATTTTACCCCACTGTGTATAAACTCACCTCTTGTATATATAATTCTCCGTGTGTAAATAAAACTGTTTAATCAAAATACCCGACCTTTGACTGAATTAGATTGTAACACTGGCTTACTCACGTTACTTAGCTACTAGTAGAGCAAGTTAATTAATCTATTTTGCACTCTGTCAAATTATTACTGGTAGCCATAACCTTTTGTTTATCGCTTGTCAAACGTATAGTAAATTTAGTCCACAGATGCATTTGTGCCAGCGCCATCTGTGTTGCAAATTATTAGTTCGCTATGTTAGGAAACTACACAAGCTGCTATTCAATTTATTGTTATAAAGAATAGTTATAAAGAAATTTTATTTGATTTTCATTCTACAATATCTATCATTGTAAATTAACCCCGGCAAAATAGAACACCGTTATAATCGGGATACGAGAAGTATTTATACAGAGTGTATATCAACATACACAATTCCTAACCTCACAGTGCAAAATCGTTTCGTCCACTCGTTGTATACAGTGTGAGTCGTTAGGAATAGGAAATCTGGAAACTGGGAATAGTAGAGCCTAAAACATGAGGATTGAGCGCAGCATGCCTTATTTATACAAATTTTGCTCGTTTTAGACATACAGGATGTTCAAGTTAATAATTTTATTTCTAAATTTCCCAAAAATTCAGCAAGTTTTCATAGAGTCAACGCGAAAATTGGTATTACTGCGTTTTTCAGCACGATGAATAGGATTTTGTCATCACTTTTACTGTTGCTTATAGAGGACGTTAGCTACACCCTGCTGAATAGGTAAATCGAAGCTTATCTTTTTTGTGTATGCAGAATCACATAAACTGAATGGAAAATTTGAAAGAGCAACCTTTTTTTACATGTAAAACGCATACTTGTTTAATTTCGATATCTTAATTCGTTTTCTAGATATTTGCCTTAGAAAGTTTCAATGCAGTTCGTCATATTAACACAATTTTTGATCTTCAAATTACGAAGTTAAGGCAAATAATAAATAATAAAAAGAAATAATGCATATACATTCATTCCTACATTGTCAGTAGAGTAATAACGTACATATGTTTGAAAAATAATGTCTTATAAAATCGATTTTCCAAAAGGGTAGCAAGCTGGTATCATTGTCATTACAAGCGCCCGCACATTATACTACTCGTGAATTACTTATTTAGAGTAACTGCTCGAAATGTCCACCACCCACTACAATGCGTTTTCTTAAAGATAAATAATATATCTTAACCCCCTAACCAGCCAATGGGTGTTCTTTTTTAATAATAATAATAATAATTTATTAATGAAAAATATCTTTTCACGTTTCTGAAATAGTGCAAAAACGCATTTTTGGGGAAAACTTTGAGTCCGCATTACACCCCTAGAACCAAATATGGGACGCTAGTGTCAAATATTTTTTAGTGCTCTACATTCCTACCAAAATCGGAGAGATCAAGCACCTTTCCTTGTTAGTAGGCTATGATAATCGTTTCATAATAACAATTAAAAGTCAAAACTTTCAGAAAACGATTTTGTATATGTCGTAAATATATAAACACTTATTCTAATTTACAACTGCGTTCAATAACTTGACAATGTATTTTAATAAGCTTTCATTGTGGCTTTTTCATAATGTTCAAACTTATTTTCTTCTTATACGTCAATATATGCTCTTTACTCGGCTATTCTAACATAGCGAATAAAAGAAGTAGGACAAAATCAGGCCTTAATTCCCATACCTGACATTGTATATGTAAGTATTTATATAGCAAACCAATAACAATATTATACATTCAAACATACATGATTGGATTGTAAACTTAGAAACTTATGTAGGTAAACATAAATGCTTGCATGTAGGTGTTATGTGTTAGAAATGTAGGTATATCTACATTGTAACATAGCTGCATGCATACGTATATAGATTATCTAACATTACTTGTTCGACTACGCGCTAGAGAGAATTCCTAGGACAAGCATAATTTGATTAAATTGTATTAGCATTGTAATTGGAACGGTTTAACATATTGAAACACGTGTAAATATATCCACATTCTCCGCTTCCCAGTCCAACGTGGTTGTTAAATAGATAGGAATATGTATTCTGAATATAGAATTACAGAGTTAGTCCAATAAAATGTGGAAAATATATAAGTGTTTTGTAGGTATGTATGAAATTACTGGCTTAATTTATTTTTTTATAAAACACAAGGATGCATTTATAAATAGACAGGTGAAGGCTAAAAGCTGTAAGAATTGACATTATTAGAGAAATGACCCAAAGGATCTTCTCATAAATATTTTCAATTTCTCAAAGTAGAAATATTGGAAAATATAATAGACGCAAAGGCCGGCAAACCGCTGAAAAGGAAGGGTGCATCATTGCCAATCTTGAAAGTCAAACAGCAATATGCGGTACTCGGCTATTGGTGGGTGACCATTCGGACAGCACCTCTCAATGGCTCGGTGTGTTCCTCCGGCACTCTAAGCCAAAGAGCCTTATCTAGGGCTCTGTAGTGCTGCTGAGTTTATTATTATAATAAACGCAGACTTCTTTGACCATTGCTATACGTAACATTCTTTAATTAACAGTAAATGCTTCTGACGCCTTCGAGAACTTGATGATATTGCGAAATATGTTTCAATTTTTTTTTTTTTAACTGTCCAGGATATGATTGCAAAACTAGAACACTATACTATTAGATATAAAAACGACAAATTATCTTTGCCTTAGCTCAAAAAGAAAATCTTGCATTTATCTTGTATACAGGGTGTATCAGATATAGAGGTAAATATAATAATATGTAGCAGCTGTAATCATATAGGATCAAAAAGTCTTAATGCACAGGGGGTCTATCTGTAAGCATTAACGAGAAAAAAATATTTTGTAAATGCCGTGGGCTAGAGCCGCACCTGTGCCCAACCTAAATGCTGTCCCGAGTATACCCCCACATACCACAATCATTCAGCCTTTACCGCTGTTAGTTTTGTGTGGATCGCCGCTTGGAGTGCAAGCCACTTCGAACATTTTATTTAAATTCTTCCCGTCTCGAAAAAACGATCCTTTTCAGGACCATCATGATTTCATATAAAGAAAATCGAAGCTTGATGCATCGGCAAAAGTGCGGGAATGTATAGATTCATTTTCGCGCGACATCATAGTAAAAAGGCGTGTTTGCAAATTTTCTGTGTCTACATTTATTTCTGTGTAATTCGATTCAATTCATTTTGTGTTATTTGATTAAATAAATCCAAAAGAAACAACTCAGATTCATGTGGTACCGTTTATTAACAACTAACTCTCGATTCGACAAAGCAAAAGAAAAATATTTACGTTTTTTTTTTAACTACTGAAGTCGCATATCCGGTGAAACTCGAACGTCTTATCAGGATATTAAAAATTATACTTTGTAGACTTACGTAGAATGCTCTTAACAAAAAAGGAATGTTTATTTTATAAAAAGAAGAAATTTAAAATGCCTCAGTTTTGCTATTTTTACAAGGGCACACTGGCCGATTGGCCTTTATTTATTCAGAATGACGTTAAATGAATTTACGGCATACCATTAAGAATAATACTAAATGAGTGCAATGTATTTATACATAATACCACGTTTAGCGGGTGCTTAACATGATGTTTCCTTGCATCAGGCCCGGACTAAAGAATTTTTGGCTCTAAATTTTACTTTTTTTTATTTTTTAATGATGACATCCGGTTTCGGCGAGTTTGTGCTTTATATGTCGTGTAGTTAACACCCAAGTAAAATTTACTTTTTTATTTGATACACCCTGTACATATACGTACGAAATATGTTTAATTAATTCTTTGCATGAGTTAATCGAGTTCGTATAATATTGAATCACGAAACCCAACAATAAACAACGCAAAAATTTGCATCTAAACTGCCTTTTTATTCTCACACCACTGCATGAATTGCGTTTTTTATTTAAACCGCGTGTATCTATTTCCATTTATTAGTAATGTTTTGGTGTTCGTTAATTGTTACTGTGTGTGTAATTATGTATGTACCACGTACGGATAAATGCTTTTAAAAGCACTTTTTAGTATACACGATGTTAAATTACCTAAATGTAACCGCGTACTACTTTTAATTAGTTTAGCTGTACTCTAAAGGAGAATTTGTTATTAAGAAGTTTATAAGTTTTTTCAGGCTCACAAATCATTCTGTATGGACAGTTGTGTTAATAATATTGCAAATCGCGTTGTTATGATGTACACGCTTTATTGTCTTAGTAATTATTTACAAGTATGATACATGCAATATGAATAATTTATAAATATGTACGTTAATACACACTTAGTCAGGATTAAGTTTTTTTTTGTTCTGTTTACTGCTGCGGTTTTTACAATGTTTAAATAGGATCCACGTGAACACATCCGGAAGGATTTTAACTTCTTTCTTTCGGTCAGTAAACATGCAATATTATTATTTAATTAGAGGAAAATATCTTATGCATTTCTATTCTCTCTCGTTCTGTCATAAAGAAAAAATAAGAATTAACATAATGATATCCTCTTTAACATAAAATTATATGTAAAAAATGTGTAGGCATAAGTTTGCCTCACTACCAAAAAAATGAATGATAAAAAATGCTGCTTTGTAAATGAGCTACAAGCATTTAAAATTTTAAATAAACTTGCAGAAAAAAAGAAAAAAACAATGCAGTAACTGTATATGTAAATAATTGGATAGAACTAATTTCCTTGTCTTTTTCTAATATCAATTTTCAATACCACCAATTCAGAACTTACAATAACTATAATTAATATGCCCAGTTGTGAATAATTATTTACTGTATAATTATGAATAATTATTTACTGTATAATATTACAATTTGTTGATATAATGTACCTATAGAAGGAGCATAAATTGCATATTGCTTGCTGCAAATGCTATAGTGAATTTTGTGTACAGCAAGTACATAGTTTGGATCAAGGATTAAAGGGTTTTTAATTTGAGAAGTTTTGATCTCATTAATTTATGTTGTTCTCTATGTGACGTTTGCAAATTCTCCTTCGCCGGTATACAATCTTTTTCCGGTACATGTACTAATCCAACTTTTTAAACCGTGTTTGAGTGAGATAGGAGAAACGCCATCTTTGCAACAATGGCTGTATCACATATACCTATTGAACGTAACTATATGGGTAGAAAACTTCGCCATAATAAAAATAATAATAATAATAATACTTAGATCACCGAACCTGTTTATTAAATTAACTATAATTGTTGTTAGCGTAATCCTTATTTCTCAATAAACGAAATTTTATTAGTTTGAGGGTTTGTTTGTTGATTTCATTAACCACAATACGTAAATCTTGAGGGATGTTGGCAGATGGAGGATATAATTATTACTGCTATGTCGACAGGCTGATGCCCGTCTTAACATTAGCTTTTTTGTTTCAGGAACAGCAATGATGTAAATTTTGAGGTATGTCCAAGACCTTAGCAGACCGACATCCTTCTTAACATTAGCGGAAATCAGAATATTGCAATTATAATTAATTAATTATTAATTCGATCCGTGAACTAGTGTTCGAGTGCTATAAAGTTTCCCAGTATAAAAGTTCTCGTTTATAACTTTTTCCCCACTCCATCATATACAATTTATTATATTTACTAGTTGTAAAATATTGTAAAACATTTCACAATATTTTCTAACAATTTTATTGTTTTTTCTTTTTGTAACTGTAGTATACAAAACTGCAGCGACGTTGTTTAAAAGTTTTGCGCAATAGTAACAATTCCTACCACAATTTCCCTCCAACAGTGAGGTGTAAATATTACAATGCGGATTTTTCTCTGTGACAACAAGACCCTTTGTGCAATCTTGACCTCATTTGAAGTATCTATTTTAATATTAACGATTACGTTTTATTCCTAAGTTTAAGTTTGATAATATTTATTTGAAAAAGCCTGGCTATTTCTGTATCTTCGAATGTAGTAGCACCCAGTGGCGTCTCGTGACTTATGAAAGAGGGTGGGCACAAAATAAAAACTTGCCTGTTTTTTGTACATAAAATCCATTCTCCTATTTTTCATGCTGGAAAACACGTCTATGACTTTGCTGTAAAAATGCGTTCAGTCGATCTTCTGACATTGCTTCTCAGAAAAGCTTTAATGCGTTTGCGGGGTGGAAACACATCGTTCACATTCTGCTATCGACAAGGGCGTTGTACAAATAATATGCAATAGTTTGTATGTTTCCTTCAAAACCTTTTTTAGGTTGTTTCTTATGAACACTAAAAGTGGCAAAACACCACCTACACCTACGTCACACATATCATCGCGCTTATAAATTACTGAAAATTCATTTTTCAATTTTACGCTGTCCGACATAGGATAAGATTTCACAATTTTTTATACACATAATTAACCGACGCAAAATATAACGATTTCTTTTCAACATCTTCGTTGTACTTATTTTATGTCGCAAATAAGCACTGTCTAACTGTTCACGTATGTCCACTTTGCCAACAGTAGGTGCAGTTTTAAATGTTTCGAGTTCAATTATAGTTAATTAGAACAACAGATATAATTCTGTCTTTCAAAAATAACGGGCTTCGTTAACTTTTTTTTTTAATTGGTATAAAACTTTCCAAATGAATCTACTTATAATCAAAGCATAATCAGTATTTATTTATACTTCTATTTAGAAACCTCATTCCACTAGATTTTCTATTATAGCACCAATTTTTATCACGCAATCCACCAAATTTAGTGGAAATTCTACCAAGTTTGCAACGCTGATTCAAAACCATCTGAATTTACATACATCACCAGTTTTATCAAAACTGGTTACCTACAGTAGGTACTTAAATTCGAAACTAAGCCGTCATATACACAGAATGCGCGTACGATCAAATTTTACTAGACATTTTATTCCTAAACGGTAGATAATATTTAACATAATCTTCCCACGCAAAGAAATAAAGTTTCTATGTTTTAATTTTTCCATACGGAAATAACATTTGCATATATGTGTGTTACATCGAAGCCATTTACATCAAAATGTGTGTTAATACAAAATACCTACGCGCAGCATATGTTTGTCTTTGATAATAATGTAAAATATACCTGAAGAAAGCAATAGAATTTAAAATAAACCCATGTTGTAACGTAAAAAAATAAGGCAGATGCGTGGTAGTGACTTTACACTATACGATGTGATAGGAGGCTACTTGATATTTTAGTTTATATAGGAATGTAAAATAGCTTCTTTAAAGTATGTTGTATCTTTACTTACTTATCGTCTTGTTGATGTAATCTTAAGTTTACGAGTTGGAATATTAAAAAGTGTTATTTATTTAGTATTTTATTTATTGTATAGGGAATGTTGGACGTTACAAAGTTGTACAATTGTCTTTTAACGCCTTCGTAATCAGTTACTTTTCTTAGGTCTGAATAATTCACCAGTTTTGGACTTTTTATGTGAACTTTAGAAGTTTTAGTTTATCGAAAATTCATGTCTTTTAAGAAAGAAATACATTTACCTACAATAAGTCTTATTTTATACCTGGCGTTAAAGTTAACAATAATGATTGCATAGTTTAACATGCACAGCAACCAACACATCAATTTGCCTCGTAACGAAATGAATCACAACGGAGAGAAACGCTTCATTATATAGCATTATTGCGTATCAATTTGCGTCCGTTGAAAATTTTACTGAACCGAACCAGTGCTTCGACTCTGTGCACAGTCCTATGCATACTACAACTACAATTTCGCTACATTTTTAAATATTATATATAGCACGGTTTCACATCAATTGTGTTCGTTTCATAATGCGCCATTAGTGGCGCATTAAATGCACAATTATCGTTTAATATATGTAGGAATGTAACAGCGGTGGTAAGCGAACGGTATCGCTTGGTTAGATCCATATAACAGGCATATCACACGGTCCGTGGTGTCGCATGTGAATTTTACAGATGTCGATTCGTTTCACATAGGTTACTACAGTTTTCTATATATCGACATCGATACTAGCGGTAACAAATGTTTCTGTGCGATCTATGTGGTAAATTACGATTTGTTGTTTAAAAAACTCGTTTCGGAATTCATTTAGATTGATCTGCAAGAGACAGCAATGTTTTAATAGCGAAAACGTGAATAATAAAAATGTATTGACATATTAACTTCGTAAATTTTATGCTTTTTAAAACGGATGGGAAATATTTGAGATTTAAGTATCTATAAATTGATTGAGATTGAAAACGGGCTTATAGGTAAGTACATAAAACTGTATTGCATAAGAGTGACACTGTTTGTGCTGACATTTTATGTGAGGTTGGTAGTGCATTTCAGGGTTTGACATTTCACATTAGAGATTTTTGCATGGAATTGCGCCTGACACAAGAATTGTGTCACAAATACGAAAACACTGAATAATTTAAATAATAAATAAACTTAAATTAATGCGAAAGAGAGAAAAAAAACTATAAAAAACACGTGTTACAATGACTGCTGTATTATTAGTGTTTTAATATACTATTAGCATTTTATATAGTGGCAATTATATTTCTTAATAAGCATGATTAAATAATTATTTGGTAAAGTGAAGAAGAAATTACATGTCATTTCCCTTTCAATATTTTGTTATATAGTATCTACAACAAGTTGCGGCTTTCTGCCATCTTCAGGTATTCTACAATACATAAATGCAAAAATTAATATTTAAATTGAACGATTGTTTAAAGTGTAAAGATTAATTGTATGTATCATTAATTCCAATATTAACATAATATCTAATACTTACACAAGCGTCATAAAGATAATACAAAACAAAACAAGTTTGGTATTTTACAAACTTTGTAAAATACCAAAAGATTTTAATGATTATTTTATATATCTTGTGTATCTAAATGTGTATGCTAACTGTATTCTATCGAATTCGTATATGTGATGTGAACCTCATTGTAAACAATTTTTTTTGTGTGTGAGTGTATGCCTTGGTGCAAGAAAACTCGCAAATGTGTGTGTGTGTGTGTGTGATAAACAAATGCAGAATATATTTTAAATTAAGTCATAAAATTATTTAAATGAATGTAAAAGTATGTGATTCTTGATACCTACTGGAACGATCTGGATTTGAAATTTTCTAACGTCATAACAAAGGAATGTAATTTAATTACATAGATATGTAAGAATAGCAGGAATATTATTTTGTATTTATTCGTTTAACAAGGTTATGTTTCTTTTATTGCGATGTTATATATCTCGTATGCTTCCTTGGTTATCTTAGTTTTTGGCCTTTATCACAATTATGCAAAAGGTTAACATTGTCTGATGGGTTGTTAATTGTATGACCCGTTTCCAAAATATGTTGATAAATGCTGGATTGTATATGAAGGGTGCACGGGAATAACGATCAAAGTCCGTAGTTATACATTAAGAGATAAATGAATTTTAAAGTTTGCCACTTTGAAGGTTCAATACAAAACTACATTATAGCAACTTTGGTTTCTACGGACTACGACTCTTTTTGAAACAGTTTGAACGCGCATTATTATAATACTCAGAATTTCCTACAAAATGGCATCCTTATCTCATTTTCACAAAAAAAGGGACTTTGATCGTTATTCCCGTGCACCCTTCATATGCTTTCTATTGTCTGTGTGTTTCTTATCCGTTGCTCCAAGAATTGGAATTGTGAGTTCGTGGTTGTAGCAGATGAATAATTAAAACAATACCAAAGTTGTGTTGAAGTATATAATGACATTTCGTTGTGGTGCACCACAACTTTTTCAAAAATTAGTAATCACAAAAACAATTTTGTATAGTTTCAGTTTTGTGATTACTAATTTTTGAAAAAGTTGTGGTGCACCATAACGAAACGTCATTATATACTCCAACACAACTTGAGTGTTGTTTTAGTTATTCTTATTCTAAGTTTGCGACCTGTTTCGCCAATGTAGGTGGCGTTACAATTGTTGCATGTCATTTTATATACTCCATTTTTTGTTTAGTTAGTTATTATTGTTATTATTTAGTAAGATTATAGATGGTGTACGCACGGGTATTCTATATTTGGCTGTGAGCGTTTCTAAATACGGACTAAACCTATGCATAAAAACTCGCCGTAGCTGTCAAACATTGCAGTGAGAATCAAAAACCACATCCATTGCCTTTCACTTACAAAGAAACTACAAGCAGCAGTACTAATCTGGCAGGCATTGATGAATGTAGGTCTTCGCTGGTACCAGATATTTCTTCTCACCTCGGCGTTTTATTTATTTATTTATTTTTTTCCTTTAAAATTTTTATAAGCCTTCTAGTTATTTCATTTTGTTTTTTTTTTTTTTTGCTTAGTTCTTCATTGTAATTTTTTTCCTCCGATTATGATCATATTTTGCAGGCTAATGAGCAGTAAAAGATAATTAACCTGCACTTTTTTTAGCTGCTGATATCCACTTGTAGAGGAGATACAGACCCCTACAGTTACACCCCCTAAAATATATTTTCAACGATATCTTTGGAATTCGAACAGATATCGATCTAAAAAGAAAAATTAATCTTCTCGACACAATTCGGAGATTTTGGTTTAATAAGGAGATCAGTGGTGCATGATGGAAGTTGTAAGCATTACTATAGGATTAATTTTTATTAAGAAAAATGTTTGCTACGTCGAACGTTTACGTAGTAGCATATGCGTATTGATATTAAGCATAAGAGTAAAACCTTTTCCAGATAACTTTGAGAAGAAAAGTGGCATAGGTAAATAGAAGCTAGTAGCAGAAATGTGAATTTCAAAGTTCGTTTTCGAGAAAATTTCAAGAAACCAAAAAAATCGGCTGAGCAAACACATCTTAGCCTCACGCCCTTTTTCGCCAAAACTTTGCTGTCGCATATTCTAAGGATACTTAACGCAAATGGTGTAAGGGACATTTTGGGTTGGCTGTAACCTCTGTATATATTTTGGGAAAAAATCCAAAAACTCGTAAATTTTATTTTTTAATATATTTTTTTGAATTAGAACAGAAAAATATGAATTTATAATTTACGTGGTGGGGGGATTATATTTTAATCCCTTACAGTATCTCTTCTAGTTCCAAAGATATAGTTGAAAATGTGTTTTGCAGGTGTAACTTTAGGGGTCTGTATCTCCCCTACAAGTGAATATCAGCAGCTAAAAAAAAATACGGGGTCGATTATTTTTCACTCCTCGACATGTCAGCAAAATTTTATTAAAATCGGAGGTGACCAGTTGAGTGACTTTGCTTGTTACAAGTATTTACAAAATATGCACTACAGTATGCAATATGAATGATGTAGCAATCTCTGAAATAATGTTTACTTTGTGAGAGTGTAGTGATGAGCGATATTTCACGAACTGTGATTCTTTCACAGTGATTGGAGAATCACGGATCACGACCGTGAGTGGAAAATTCTGAAAGCAGTGATTCGTGATTCGTGATTCGTGATTGCGGTAACGATCAACGGCGAGGCGCGACTGCGCACAGCAAATTAATGATAGCCCGGATAGCCGGAGCTATTGCATCAGTGCACTCTCGTTCTAAATCTTAACCTGTTCATATAGGTTGTAATGAATCGTTGAGAAAAGCTGACTATACCAGAGGACCTGTAGACCTATAATGAGAAGTATACACGAGACACGATTTGATATCGATGAGTCAATACAGTGATCGCAATCACCATTTATAATCACCGTGATTTGTAAATCGCTTTCACGACTCACAACGTGATTTAAGAATCACAGTTTCGCTCATCACTATGAGAGTGGACTGTTGAATGCCGAGTGTGGTCAAGTTTATCGTTGTGGTGTATATGAAAGCGGTATTCAAAATTTGACACAAATCTCACCTCAACTCACTTCACTCGCCGTGACCCAAAGGCACATTCAACTTCTTTGGATTCAGTTCGCTGATGTCAGGGTATCTGAGACCAGTCGCGGCTCGTGCATGCGTTATCGAGGAGGCTATGCTGCGGATCGAATTTCTTCGTATAACTTCGAACTTCGATCATGTCATAGCCTCCTCAATGAGTCATGCACCAACCGCCGCTGGATTTTACCTTTCACATTTCAATTTGTGGGTCTTACAAAACGCATGTAAACTGAGTTCGACTCAATGAATTAGTGGGGGCATTCAAATTTGAAAAGTGGTAAAATCGTTTGTTGGTATTTGAGGTTAATCGATTTAATCGTGGCAGGCAAATACAAAGAAAGAATGATACAAATATATAAATTTGTGATGGGCTTATATAATTTCAAGGAATTCAAATTGTGACACTTTGCTTACTCAAGAAAAAAGACGAAAAATTGTTTTAAACAAAAGGGTTTTACGATTTTTGTATAAACTACAATACAAACTATAGCTTCAGAAATATATTCAATATTCATCGGCACATGTCATAAACCGTTCGCTAACTTGTATATTGGAAGCGCTGTACACACACTATGTATACTGATGGGAGATTATTATAATAACAGCATTGATAAAACGACCCTCTGGCGTGATGGGACGGCGTGTGTACTCTGCCATAAATCAGGATTGGATCGTGTGTCTATAGCTTCATTACGGATTATTATATTAATCGCTGCGTGCTTTCAGCGTCAACAAACCGATTCACTGACAGTTGAGCCTGGGAATTCGCGGAAAACCCGCAGTGCACTACCGGGCGAGTCTCGATAAACTTGTTTATATACATTAATTTTGATGCAGTATTTTTAAAATTTTCGGAATAATGCAATATCGATTTGTAATTTTTAATTGATTTTATTATGAATGAGGTAACTAACACACGAAATACCAGTAAACTTCTATCTTACAACAGTTTTTTAATCTTGTACATTTCATTAGCTGTGCTAACATCATTAGGTGTACATACATGTATATTGTCAGAATACGAAATGTGTAGATATAATAAGTATATTCTAGGTTACAAAATTAAGCTTCAGAACTACGTATTATCTTCAGTAAATTCTAAATATTTATAATTATATAATCGATATTAAGCAAGCTATTATGTTTTTTCATATACATAAATAACTTCCCATGTATTAAGATTTTTACAATTTGAAGACTTAATTACCTCTAAATCATTAATTGAAAAAGTGTGTCCTGTATTAACAAAATGATACGCTAAAGCGGATTTATCATCATTATGATTCTTAACACGATATAAATGTTCTTTAAATCTAATCTCCGCATTTCTTTTAGTTTGACCTATATATTGTAATGTAATGTAATATTAGATTTGGAATTCATTATGTATTTACTTATTATAGGATTTTAGTATTTGCATAAACTTAAAATATATAATTTATATTATTTTATAAACGAAATTAATGTTTAATTTAATACAAACAAAACATATAACACTTTATAAATGTTGATATTTCAAAATTTCAAAGTCATTTAAAATTGTCAAAATAAAATATGATGTTTGGGAGGTTGTGTGCAATTCATGATATATGTGTGTTCTGGTGCACATGGTGATATAAAAAAAGTGATATTATTATTGATTTGTTACGAAAAAATGATTGATTGATTTGGAAAAGATAAAATAAAAGTCCTAGAAATTAAGAACATATAATATAGAGAAATATTAAACGCAAGTTGATATAATTATCATCTCAAGAAATACTATTCGAAGAAATATTATTCAAAGTTTGATTTCAAGCTAAGGTGCAAAGATTGAGGAGGAGCTGTTGAAGAGGAAGATATAGAGGAATTGTTTGGAGAGATACTATTTGAAGATTGGTTTAAAGTTAAGGTGCAAAGGTTGAAGAGGAGCTGTTAAAGAAGATTTGATTCAAGGTCGGACTTTATTTTATTTATATATAGGTATAATATTTATTTTTTTATTTGATTGCAAAATTTATTTACATTTGAGCTAGTAGGGATTGAAATAGGGTTTTGTCAAGAAATTGTAAATAAAATATAACTAACAGCTTCTTGTCGGCTTCTTGCACCGGCCGTGAAAGCCTACGCAGTGTAAATAAAATAGTATAAATTATATAGAAATTATAAATCTTCAACATTAATTAATATTTTTTTTGATTATTTCAAAATTTTGGATATTGATAATTGTGGAATCAAACGCATGTTTTAGACAACCGGATTTATAAAAATAAATACACCCTGAGAGAGAGTAACATTACAATATACTTTATTACAAACACCGCATTTGATGTTATAAATCCCAGAACATTTTTTAAAATCAATAATTTCAATGTTACATTTTAATTTATTAGAATTAGTATTAAAATTTTGGAAAACCGGACTAAGATTGTATTTTTTACACAGGTTTAATATCTAGTTAACCTACAATTTATTAAAGTTAAATCTGCAAAACTTTTTCTCCACTATTTTCTCTGGAATAAGTGTAATTATATATTTCTTAATGACCTCTTATTTTCTAACTTCTTTTTAATTTTATCTACCACACTTTTCTTATAACTATTAATTTAAAAAAGAATTTATTGGGATATTTTTGGAAAAATTGGTAGATATTTTGAAGTAGTTGTTTATTTTTTAATGTTATAATTTCTATTTTTTTTTCTATATTAAACAAAACAGGCACTGAATTATGATACAACGGCAAATTTATTCATGCTTAGTTTAATTCCTATTTCACACATAACTTTAATTTACAGTTAGCAGCAAACTTCTCCTAGACCCCTCACCACAAACTGCACTAAACTGGACGTACTGCTGTGTACTGATTAAATTGAATGAAAATGCAAAAATGAAATTTTAAAATGAAAAAGAAAAATAAAATTAGCCAGCTCTACGGATAATATTTTAAAAAACGCAAAAGAACTATTAACCTCAGAGTTACCCTCGCGAATTAAAACTTGAATCTAACCACGAAAAGTAAATTGTGAGTGAATGAAATCAGACTTTCTTAATTACCCGAAAAATTCAAAAGGTTTAAATAAAAATAAAAGAACAGAATTTTTAACCCAAATTAACAATCAGTTTATTTCAACAACGGGTTAAATTACAGATTGTGCAGAAAAAAAAACCGTGAACTGAAGGTTCTGGCCTAAAATAAAAACTGCACTTGACTCTAAATTAAAATAGGACAAAGCTATTTTCTATGCAAAGCAAAAGTTTTGTTTGTTTAGGAAAATTATTCAAAATACACAACCTTTGAATATCTATCCACGCGGTTTCACAAATTAAAAATGAAACAGCAAAATTGAAAAACCGAAAAATTAACTTTTTAAACTATAATGAGAAAAAATAAACTAAAATATATCTTCCTGAACAAAAATAATAATTGATCTTATATCTATAATGTGCACACTTCAATATATTAACAATTATCACAATATGAATTCCTTGGTGGACTAAATAAAAGACAATTAAAGCGAAATTTGCAATATTAAAATGAATTACAAAATGGCAACAAAGATATACAAAAATACGTCTACTCACGTCAATAGTCGAAAAAGGAAGTCCCTGACAAAACTCTACAACTGTTTTGCTTACAAAAATCGCTCTATCAAAATCGTACAACGCAGACGTATATCAATTCAACGACAAAATATAATAGAATCCGCATTAAATCTACACAAGCAAACAATAGACAATTGAATGAATGGATTAAATAAACAAAAACTTAACACTATAAAATTTAAAATGATACAATAAACTCTTTAACTAAATTTATACAAACCAAAATAAAATTGCGAAAAATTCTCGGTAAATTGAACAACAGCTGTTTTAGCAAAGAAAACAACCAATAACCAGCAAACATCCAACTTGAAATACACTCAGTAAATTGGGTTGTCTACCACAACAGTACGTTTCGATAGCAAAGCCATCATCATCAGCAGAAACACTGAACTCTTACAATAGTTAGCAAACTGTTACTGTCAACCATACATTGCAAAATCGTGCCTAAAAAGCTTAATTTATAAGCAAGCTTCTGACCGCGAATTTTTAAGGCGCAATTCTACTGAGGCAGTATGTAGGATGGGGCAGTGAGGTGTACTACACCTTTCTCTTTCGATCAAAGCAACAGAGGAGTTGCGTCTTTAAGGCACGCTGTGTAGCAGACGCACACTTATTCGCTTCTTGCGTCTTTTAATTATTAATTGAAAACATGCCATCAATTCTAAATTGAATTTATTACCAGATTCACGCTCGTGTTCATCTACACCGTCATTTATTCCTTTTCGTTTGTATGCACCAGTGGTTTTATGGTTGTGTGTTTGAATCAACGGCCCCCGCGTCCCGATGCATCGCAGCAGTAAAATCTATCTCGTTTGTAACTGAGCTAGAATGATGTTTTAGTAGTGGTACGCGTGTTTCAATTTAAAAATCGTAACGCCTCGTGAACAGGCAATGTAAATAGCGTAAATAAATTACCCGGTCCTATATAAGAACTAGATCGCGAGAAGTGTAAGTTGTTAGTTCAAATTAAATCAGTCAGGAATTTAGTTCTTGTTTTGAATGGTTAGTACTTTGTGCCGTGGGTAACTCCGATATTTTTAATTCAATTAAATTTAATTGAAAAGAAGAAACAAGATTTTACTTCCACTTTTCTTGTATAGTCAATGCGTTTTATAAAAGCACATGTTGTTTTTTTTTTTTAACTTTTTTTGTTTCCAGATATATTTAATCATTTATCTTGATCTCAGCATTAGAGTCTTAATTAACACTTTGAATAACACAAGCAAAGATCACATATTATGCAACGCGCAGACGAGATGGGAAGATATACTAAGCGATTACAAAAAGCTATTTAGGAAGCAGCAGTATATCTAGCGGCTACTTCGTACACACTGTCGGGCATCGTCACTATTAGAGAACGTCGATCTGTGTAATTAAAAAGAAAGCGGCGGTCATTAGCGGCTCGTATAGTCGAGTAATTATTATCTGTGAAAATAATCGAATTAGCTTAATTTGCATTTATAAGTGTTCCCTGTTAATAGGCAAGAATTCATAACCCGTGTTCTAGATATAAGCTTACAATAATTAGAAGTATTGGTTAACGACGTGCGAAAAGATGTTATAATACAGCTAGAGTAGTGTCGTAACATTCCTTGGAATAGGTTATAAACCTCATTGTATAGTGTATGTTTTTAAGACACATAAGAGCCGAAAAATACGGACATCAAACACACGCACAATCTTTGACAACATCGGCAATAAATATTTATAATAAAATCCCAAAAAAAGAGAAAATAAGAAAATACCCAAATAAAAACCTTTTAAAATTAAAATAAAACAGTTACTAAGAGAAAAAATCTTCCAATAAAAAATCATAAATAATGTAACCGAAGTCGACAAAATAAAATCAAACAAAAGGCCCTCAATGCCATTAGCCTTAAACGTGGAGATGAGGGATGAAAACTTTGAATATGTATAGTATATGGTATTTTTTGTCATGTTTTAATCATGTATTTTAATTTTTTGTTTCTGTACATATTCTGTTCAAATTTATTAAATAAATTAAAATACACGAAAAAAAAAAGATATATTTATTATTATAACAATTGTGTTATGATTTACCACAACTGAGGGTAATTTTTGTGGCAGCGACAACGACATGTTGAGGACCTTCAGTCGACCTCCATTTCTTTGTACTTTCTTTATCTAACCAGGTCCAAATATGCATTTTAGGGGAGTTCTTAGTAATCTCACATACGGGCTCTGCAGGAAGTGTCTTTTAGAACTTTTCTTGGCTATTATATTGCCTTTTATGTCCCGGCACCCAAATCAGAGACATCGTGTGATCTCGTGCCAGTGTATTCAGGGATTGTTTGCAGTCTCTAACTAGTTTTGACCTAGTTACAGGGTTCGAGACTGTTTTATTAGCAGCCTAGCTATCAGTCATTATACTTATTTTCCTCCTCATGTAGCCCCCCCTTTGCAATCATTTATGCGCAGGCTGCAAGGGCAAATACCTCTGCCTGGAAGACCGTAGCATACTTCCCCAGGCTTATGGATATTCTTTGATTAGGGCTCGGTCTATAAATACCGGCTCCTGTGCCCCTGACTGGATTTGGATTCTTCTGTGAACCAGTCATCAACAGCAGTGATATCACTACGTGCCTTGCCTCTCTTCGGTATGGAGATTTCCACCTTTTCAGTATACATAATTTTAATTTCGGGTGCCATACTGTCCACGGACATTTACAGCAACGGTCAGTCCAGTATCGTACCCGAAATATCAGTGTGCCCTCCAACCCTAATGTTGGTATGCCACAAGTTGTTGGCTTTCTGTCTAAGGACCGCATTCATAGCCACCGCTTTCATATAAAGCTCCAGCGGGGGAAGGCCCACAATGGTCTCCAAAGAAGTGGTACCTGTGCAATAGATTGCACCAGTGATTTCCAGCAATGCCTGTCTCTGGACAGCGGTTAGCAGCTTCACTACGTGTATTACACTTCATTTTAAGATGTTTGAAAAAGTTATAAGATGCCGAAACGTTACATTTTGTAAACTAAATGATTTGAGAAGGAAATAAAAAAACTGTTTGCTATATTCCCAGCCAAATTTCAAACAAGAAGAAATTCAAGTTATATTTTTTCAAAAATAATTTAGTTAATTTAACAGAATGTTTGGTTATTTACTTGGTAATTTTAAGTTAATTTTGGTATCGTCAAACAAATCGACTTTTCTTCAGTGTATAGGATTTGTGACGACAACAAATTGTTCTGATTTAGCGAATATTATTGTAAGATTTGTAAAATTGAGCTTTTCAAGCGCATCGTAGAAATGATCTTGCATCTTGTATAAAGATTTTTTTAAATATATTTTTAGTTATTTAAATTAGAATGCAGCAGGTGTCGTTTCCAGCGCGAGAATTTAGTTTTTGAGCAAAAATTCGATCGCTACAAATGACCTAACGCACGGCGCGGCGTTTGTATTAGATTTTTTTAGCCGAGAAAAATATTTAGAAAATCTGTTTTTTTTTCTTAAAAAATGCGCTATTACAGTAGTCAGTAAATTTAGATTGATAGCACCGATTTTTCGCCCAATAACAATTCAAACGGCAATAAAAATACCGGTAAAATTTTTTTTTATTGTTTAACTAAAAGGATATTATGCATATTTTACATGGAAAGTAACTGTGATATGAGAAAAACGCCTTGCGCTTTACAGCACTAGGGCATTAAAATGAACCTACTGATGCATCAGCAGACAGATAAGTTGTGTTTACAGTTGTCAAGCCAAAACAACATAATACAAGCAACATCTAAATAGTAAGGTATAACTCATTTTAAAGGTTGAAAATAAAATGTATCTAGAAGATTTACTAAATTTGACTTTATTTTAACACCTAAAGTCTATAATAAAATAAATTATTAATTATATTTGCCGGTCTGGACTCTCCTGAATCTATGTTTCTTGCATGTTCAAGTGGATTTCGCGCTAGAAATTTCCATTGCGAATTGACGCATCACACTCTAGCGCCCTCTATGAGCAGTCGTGTGATCTAAGAGCTGGCGCCATCTATCGGCACAGTGGGAAGCCCCAAATTTCAAATTTAAAGATACGCGTGCGTTACAATATAATTTATATAAAAACAAAATGTCTTTCTTGTGAAACATTATTCTGAATTCTTTCATTAATAATGCATTTCTGTCATGCACTATATCAAATCTAATCCTTACCACTTTTCGAAACACATACCCTATAGACCAAAAGATTATTACAATGAAGCTTTCTATAACCCAAGTATAATAGCAAATACGAAGACACGCATCGTACTACGACGCGCGTAGGACTCAACTCCAATGTTGTTTAAGTGCAGGCTTACTGGCAGAAGCCTACACTTAAACAACTATCGAAAATAAATTTAATCACATGGAATTCTTAATGATTAATGTTCTAAATTGGAAAACTGATCAAAATAGCAAGTGTAATTCAGGAAGACACCTGTTCGGTATCCAATCTAATTTAAATTTAGTGCCTCTTCTTCGGTTGTGAAAAAGCGAAAATGGCATTGAAATGCTAGACATAGGTCATGAATAATGTTAAAAGTATGTTGATTATTATTAATAGGAAATAGTTTAATTTTGTTTTTAAAAACTCCTAATGATCATTCAACAGTTAAATAGTGTTATATTATTAAATTTATGGTTATAGTTATATCCAATCATTCAGTATAACTATAATTTATAGTGTCTAACGAACGTTTTACGATTGTAACTATTAAATATTATTCTCTAACTGTTGTTCTGTTAACATCCTCTGTACCATAAAATCGCTAAGGATACCTAAAGGCCGTATATGATTTATTTATTACTTTCCAATTAAATCCTAATTAAACGCATTGCGACTAATTAATTTAATTTCCAACGAATATCTCGTTATTTCCTTGTCGATAAGGCATTAAAGGTAAATGTATGCAATGCGCAGCCATATAATTAGAGGAAATATGCACCTATACAGGTAATTTACGCGTATGTGTTTACGGTCGTGTAATAAATTATAAATTCTCACACGATAGCAATATAGTGATGTCAGGTCGAGAACCCCGCACGAACTGTTTAAGCAAATATCCATAAGACTCTTAAATATTAACATCGTAACTTTACATTTTAATTAGGAACTGTTCTTTTTTTTTTCACGGAATATCCTAGAGTGTCTATTTGATCTACTTTGTGACGACGTACTACGTGTATAGGAGTCAAGTACAAATCATCCATAAATAAAAGTTAATAGAAATAAACTCCGACATGTGTTTTTATTGCAGGATCGTGACCTACAAGTTTATCTGTCATGTTTTGGGATGATATCGCGTTTTCAACAAATTAACCATTGATGAGTTGTGTGTCTAATATAGATGCAAATGTGGAAATCTATATTTGTGTCAAATAAAAATAGATTAATTGTACCAGGATACCCATTAAAAATTAAAAATATATACACATATTGATTTGAAAATATTATATATATACCGCAGTCCACAAATGTTAATTATAGTAGAACGGATCTTATACTATGCATAAAATGACCTTGTAATACGCGCCGGTGCAAATGTTGAAACGATATTTGGCGTTATGCATGTGGTGGGAGACGCGGCTATATGTCTGTTTCTATTTTAAAGCGGTGTACTCTTTCCTACTCTCCGCTTTCCTATACTATAATTAAATTTTGACGATTAGTATGGACTGTACACACTTATTAAAACATAAATTACGTTAGATAATCAGCATTCTGTTGTTTCAAATTTACCTTTCAGCAGTTTTATAATATCCTATACATTGCTGTTTGCTGTGTTAATGTTTTTTTTTTTTAATTCTTTTATTTTGCTATTTGATTTTTCAAATTACATCACAATATCATTGTAGACGGGCATAAATCTCATCTATACACGCAACTAAATCTCTATTTTGTCATGAACATGGAATAACTTCATGCGCCCTTCCTGCGAACCCTATAATACATTGTGCAACAGACTGATGTTTTAGGGTGATTAACTCTTAAAGATCAATTGCCAAAAAAAGCTGTGAGAACATGGCTATTGAAACCTACAAATTTAAATAGCGTTTTAACCAAATATGAGTTTGCTTTTGTGTTGCAAACTGTGTTAGAAGATTCTAAGTCATCGTAAATTATAAATAATGGATTAAAGAAATGGGGTTGTTTCTGATTTCAATCCGGTTTAGTCGACTTTGGTAAATGTTTTAGAAGCACAGAAACATTAATGGGTTAAAACCTTAAAAGTTTTGTAAATTGCAATTCAATGATACAGCATTTTGCGTCAATCGAGGTTGTTTGGGCAACTTTGAAAGATGAATTAATAAAGCAAGGAATCACGAATGTAGACGACATTCTCCAGCGCACTCAATATAATAAAATTGACAGATTTAGCACACACGATTTTACCAGATGGAACTTTTCAACTTACTGCAGAAGAACTGCCACATTCTAAGATTCTTCTGCGTGTGTTCATATTTAATTTTGATGAATACGTCAAAGGACAAAGCAAACACAAACAATATTACATATTTAGCAGTAGAACGCAAAAAAAGATTATGCATTTTATGAAAAGTATTTTTAATATTTCTTATTATTTTATTATATTTTTATTATTCTTGTCGTATTATTTGTTGAATCAAGAGTTCTGTTATTAAACTAATACAGGTTTATAAATGAGTTTTGATATGGCTGGCTATTGGAGTGCTGACGACACAAACTTTCGCTGGCTAATTGTTGGTAATTAAGGGTGTAACCAAGAAATTAATTTTTATTACTTACATTTGTATATATTTTAATTTATAATAAAGTAAAACATCAACTGAAGGATGGCGCTTCTCTTTGTTGCAAAATGGGCGCTCATCTCTCATAAGCTCTATACTGCGAAGATTAAATGAAATGATGTATAAATAACGTTTACCTCTATTACATATATAATTTACGTGCGAGATATGGGCTGACGTATGTAAAAATTGAGAAAACAAAAAAATAATCGGAGCGCACGCGTATTCATCTATTTCGGTTGATGCGGCGTGCATTATTTCGGGTACATTACGTGTAGATTTACGTTTGAGAAAACTGAAATTTCGCAGAGACGCGGATAAAATAGGGTTTGAGGGCTGAATTACGGCAACGGAAATTAGATTAGAACCGGGTGATTTGGAAAGGCGGGTAGATATAGCGGAACAAATTCATCCCGCGGAATTAAAATTTATTGATATTTTTGGAGGCGGTTTAGAAATTTTTACGGATGGATTGAAGGGTGAACATGGTGTAGAATTTTGTGAATGCATTGGTGCTGGATTTGTCACTTCTACGCTGATATGTTTAAATAGCAAAAACTTTTTTTTGTAATTTCATATATTTACATAGTAAGATATTTACAAATGTATTGTCGCTTGAAATGTCGGAACAGAACTGCTTATTACAATATGGTTTTGAACTAGTAGTCCCTTGTTGCACTGACCATTTTCCCTTGGTGGGGTTACAAAAGTGATTGCGTGTGGTGTACAAAGGAACTCTAGTGGTCGTAAATTACAAATGAAGAGGGTGTCTGACAGAATAAAGAAAGAATCGAAAAAGGGAAAGATATCTTCACTATTAACTTCTTAGATCTGAAGGAACTTAAATCTAAATATGGGGACGTAACAAAACTAAACTACGGAGTCGGATTAGGACAAAACAAATGTGTATAATTCTGTTCTAAACACATGGTTTTTAATCGCTTTAATCACAAAACATCATTATCCATGTCAGAATTCGAAAGTACACAACATCATTTCATAATTGGAAATCCACTCCTACAAACATAAAACATTACGTTATCCAAACCGAGGCAGAATAAAGAAATTGATTAATTATTTACATCGTATTAAGACACAGAACTGACCATCGTGTCATAACAACCGAGATAGCCACACGCAAACCCGCGCATAATTCTACGAAAACTAGGAAGCGTTTCGTGTTATAATTATATGCATTCTCAACTAATTAATCGGATATCAATCACTTTGCATTGATATTTTATTATGAAAAGGATAACACGCGTTCTTAACCACAAAGTTGTTAACAATAACTCGCACAGTAGGAGGTCGCGCCAGGTCGACCGCTGTGCTTATTAATTTACTTATTAAACGCTGATATATTCAGTGTCGCGACACCGATAAGATTTTAAAAATACAACATCGCTTACGACGGAACAAATCGCGCTATTGTTTTTGTTTTGTATCTGCCAACATTGTTTATTTCACACTCGCGTCGTTATAGAAATCAAAATGCAATTAATCACTCGATAATAATGAGTATATAGTGTGTGTTTACCTAAGGTTCTCGATTGTTTCAGGCTGGTTTGGATTTGAAAGAGAATTTAGCTGGGGCTGCCACGTGTGGCCCTATCCTTCCGTATACCATCCTTATGACGCTGCTTTCGCCGGTTATCCTTTTAATGGGTGAGTTTATATAATATCTAAATGTATGTGAATGTTGTGTAATATTGTTGCAATACGTGGACTCATTACGTAAGCTGCCAATAACTACGATTGTTGACTTACTTGTACCAGCCGATCAGGTGCTGTATATAACACGGTTTAACGTATTACATATAGTATAATGAAGTATGAATTAATTCACCATCTAACTCACTTTGTCAATTTATGCTGTGCAAATGGTCGCTTTCCAGAATGTTGGAAAATATCTAAAATAATGTCAGTTTTCAAAAAGGAGCTCATTACCGGATAATTATAGACCTACAACACTAATAGTCCCTATCCTCTCAAAGCTGCTGGAAAAAGCATTTAAAAGTAGGCTTTTAAACGGTAAGAGATAGAAAAAAAGTTTCAATGGCGGACTTGTACCGTTTAGTCAGCCCTTTCAATTGGCATAAATATTTATATACAGGGTGTTCGAATAAACGTGGAATGACATATGTTGTGCTTATTTTATGGAATTTCAGAAATCGGTTATAATGGCCTTTTTTGTGATCAAATAGTCTATAGAAAGGTAATTTAAAAAGTTATAGAGGGTATCCACAAAAATATAAATTTTAGCATATTTCCTTATTCTAAGGAGATACTCTGTATACTGTTATACTAGGCGCTAAATGGTTATATGTGATAGTTTTCGAGTTATACTCGTTTGGATGTATGTAAGATTATATTATCCCCGACAGCAGGCAGATGAAAACAATAGGTCACATAGTACAGTAATTGCTTGCTTCTACTATTTTTGGAGAGATGTGAGTAGCGAACGTCTGACTTGCAGATATTTTTATTTTATCCGGGACAATTGGCCAGAATAACTTATATACACACATATCCTTCGGTGCAATGTATATAAGAACCCAATTTTTATTTAAATTCAGTTCATATAGCTTTGCAGTGGCAGTAGCTAACATGGTTCATATCAATCCAGCAAATATTATTCATCTGCTAATACTTTCATATAATTATAATGAAAACCAAATAACACAAAATAATCCCAGCGAAATAGAATTGCATGATGTGGTGAGAACTCTAATCTGTCCAGACCAGACAAATTTATTCATCCAGTGACATATGCGTTTTCGCTGGATGATGAAGGTATTTTACCCATATGCTCAATATGTGGACAGCCCGCTTTTATAAGATGTGCACGTTGTAGCCAATATTTATGTTTTCAACACTTTTTTGAGGATTTTCACTATCATGATGAAGAGTAATACACGAATTGAAAGAATGTATATACATATTTTCACTACTGACTTTTATTTTATTAAGAACACATAGATACAAACAGCCTGCTCTATTTTAGAGATATGTTGAGAAGAAGTAAAGCAGCTATCAAAAGTAACACCCAGATCTTTAACTAACGATCTTCTTCGCAAGAAAGAAGAGAGAAACTAAAAGAAAAACTTATGTACAATTTAATTATAATTAATTGCAAATGTAAGTTTTTATTATTACCTTATTTTATTTGTGTAAGACACAAATAGCCTGCTCTATTTTAATAAAATAAAAGTCAGTAGTGAAAATATGTATATACATTCTTCCAATTCGTATATTGCTCTTCATCACGATAGTGAAAATCCTCAAAAAAGTGTTGAAAACATAAATATTGGCTACAACGTGCACATCTTATAAAAGCTTAATTATAATTAAATTGTACGTCGATCGTACATTGTAAGTTTTTCTTTTAATGGTTCTAGCTTTCTTGTCTTGCAAAACAATATGAACTCAACCAATATCAATAAACTAATAAATCAATATTATATAATTTTATTTGCGTTCCTACCCACGAACAGTACGAATATGAAAAATGAAGTCGTAATCTGTCGTTATTTTGTATATACAGTATAATGTTAAAAGTATCAGGAACAATCTGTCGAAATAGGTACATTTTGTTTTGTCTGCTGTCGGGGATAATATAACCTTACATACATGCAAACGCGTATAACTCGAAAACTATCACATACAATCATTTAGCGCCTAGTATAAGTTTACACTGATGTTCGACGTATAATAGCAGCCACGTAACAGTATACAGAGTATCTCCTTAGAATAAGGAAATATGCTAAAAATTTATATTTTTGTGGATACCCTGTATAACTTTTTAAATTACCTTTCTATAGACTATTTGATCACAAAAAGACCATTACAACCGATTCCTGAAATCCGATAAAATCAGTACAACACACGTCATTCCACGTTTATTGGAACACCCTGTATATAAATATCTATACCAATTGAAAGGGCTGACTAAACGGTACAAGTCCGCCATTCAAACTTTTTTCTATCTTTTACCGTTTAAAAGTTATTCAGAAAAAAAACAAATTTGGGCCAAATTGCAAGGGTGAATTGCACCCCCTAAAGTTGAAGTTCCGCAGCAACGGAAAGCGTCCTTGCGTAACACTCCATTGAGTCTACAAATTGACGAAGTTTCATCAAAATCTGCGATTTACAGTTCGCGAGGTTCCCTTGTTAGTAGATTAGAACTATTATGCATTTGGGAACATACCATAAGTATTTCCAAATTTTAACACTGTCATCGTAAAAATACTAATAATAAAAATAAAAATGTTTATCATGGAACCTTTAACACATCGGTTGCTGTGACAATTTACATATTACGAAATTTGAAATCAACAATTAGTTCTGATGTATTGTTAATGCCCCACCATTGCTCTCTGCTATTCGGTTATGAGTAATGGGATTTTACTGTAGGGCAGCTCGGCCTACCAAAAACAAATTTTAAATATACAAAAAAGAGCGATTACAATAATACCAACAAAAAACGACTCCTACAGAGCTCCTTTCAGAAAGCTTCAAATCATGTCGTGTACCAACCAATTCATTTTTTAGTGCTTGACCATTAGATGCAGACCCAAAGATAACTTGGCCTCTTATGATCGTCAAACAATTCATAAGGCATAAAACATAAACAAATTGCACTTCCACACTTTAGACTGTTAGAAAACTTGAATTCATTTAGATAAATGTCAATTAAATTATATAATATGGTGCCCAATACATGAAAAGAATTAAGCACCTCAAATTTCGTAATACAATAAAACCTAAAAAAAATGGTGTGAAATTAATGAAATTATAATGGATCCGCTTTTGTGCCATAACTAATGCTTTATTTTTGTTTTTTGTGTTAATTTTGAAGTGTTTAATGTTTTCCCATTGATATATATTTGTGTTATTACGCTATATGTTGTATTTTTCTATGTATTTTATGTTGACATGTGCATACGCAATATGTCACACACGAATAATTATATTCTATATATTTAGTAAATTATATTACATTATTTAGTAAAAACAAATTTTTGTTCTCGGATGAGAATACATATGAAAGATATAGACACAAGTCTGCCCTTTGATAAAATTAAGTCCTACTATATCGTCTCGAAAGTACGCGCAAATTTGACATCGGTACAATAACAGATCAAAATTTTACCTAATAATAACAATATCTTTTTACAAATTCCATCATGAACGCCCTAGTTTACATTTATCTCTTCGAAATGTTTACCAGAAAATACTACAAATTATACTTAATAGGGAAAATATTGCAATAACCTAATTATTTTATTTTATCATTTACAAACCTAACCGAATTTTACTTATACATAACATGATTCTGTTTAAAACGTCCACGTTGCACAATATCGCGCCAGTTCGGGCAAATCAAACGGACATAAATATCGCCTACAACGAATACAAATTAATATCAAAGTGCAACTGCTTTGTTTTTAATTGAATTTGTCAATAAACAATAATTATGTCGACCGCGATAACGCGGCCACATCGATTGCTCCAAAACAACCTCACACATCGATTTGAAAGCGGAATGGAAGCTTGTGACGTATGTAAATGTTTATAGTATTCGGTGAACGTTCATTTAACGACGCTGTGTTTAGGTTATCTGCACGGGGAACGTTGTGTTAAAAAAAAAGGATGTTGTGGTTAATGTGCATTTTATTGGATTTTGCTTATTGGAAACTAATCGTATCTGTTAGGTTATATTTTCTTTTCATGGGTATTAAAGGTGATAATTTAAAACAAATCATATTATAATAACTTAGATACCTAATTTTAAGATGAAAGTGTTTTTTTTTTCTTTTTGTACATTAACAATTTCATTGGGATATAATAATGTGGCTTGATGGCCAAGTAAATCATTCATAACGATATGCTCTAGAAATATTATAAATATGATGGTACAGTCAAAATTCCACCGTAATTTAGTTTTTTGTAAAAGATAAAGATTTTTTATAATGTACCATCTTTAGCATATTAAATGCAAATCTAAGCTCTACAAATCTTCGATTATTAATGCAATCGAAGCTACAGTACGCTAAAATAGGAATTAAAAATGATTTGTAAACAATTCTGAATTATATGTTGCTCGGTACGCAGTACTTGTAGTTTCGGTTAAATAAATAATCGAAGATTTGTGGAGATTCAATTCGCATTTAATTTGTTAAAGTTGGTACAAATATCAATATGGGAAATAAAGACTTATTATTATTATCATATAGCTGTGCACAAGTGTCTGTTGATACACTAGCTTCTGTGCGACTACTCAAAGTAAAATTAGCAAAAAATAGATTTCATAACTTCAATATGTTCTACATGCAAAGATATAGCAAAGATAGTAACGTACATCGATCACCCCGCGCTACACCTGTTTTCAACTCATCGAGTCCCAAGTCACGTTTCATGAATTAATAAAATGGTGTATATTATGAATTATCTGTCGTGAAGAATCGTAATAATTCGTTGCATCATTGTGTTTCATGCAATTGTAATGTTTGTTTCCTGACAGAGGTGAAGGTACGTAAAAATTAGGGTATCTGTAAAAATTATTGCAAAATCATAAAAAACAAATGTGTAAACACTGAAATATTTACCGCTGGGACAATCCCAACGTACATACATATATTTCGTTGCAGCTATTTCATTAAGCCTTATGTCTCAGAAAAGGTATTTGTTAAAATAATATGGCCGGTCTACTTTATCTGTCGATTAAGAGTTAACTGCCTTATTATTATATGGGATTTCTAGGTTATGTCTTTGTTTATATTTGTATACAACGTAGTTGATGTGTGTTTATTTATCAACGAATTTTTAGTATGCAACTTATGTTACATTGATGTATTTGAGAATTTATTGTTGCATTTCTTTATTTTCAATTTATTATTATTATTATTATTATTATTATTTATGGTTTAGACCACTTATATGTTTCTATATTACATAAACGTATCTATATAATATTACTGAAACAAGTGGAGTACTACAAGGTTCTCTTTTGGAACCCATTTTTCTCGTTTTTGTTTATTAAGGATTACAATGCTCGCGCTATGCGGGTGATTCTGACATAGTTCCACACTGAAAGAAATTACTCTGTCAACACTTTTTGATATGTTAAGATGTGTATCATAATTTAACATACCGGGGGTCTTGAAGTTAACTGGTAAAACTTACGGTAGAGGCACTTCATGTAATTCTAAAGTGATGTCTTAATGAACTGACTATAAGTGATTCGTTAGGGTTTAATAGGTTATCTCAGGATTTTTTCTTTTTCAACCTATCCCTTGGAATTTTGAAAATATGATGAACAATATTAAGATTTCTTTGCTATAAAATAATTTATTTAAATGCTACTTTAATCATATTTGTGTAATACCATGTTGGGGCTCTAAGTAACTATCAAGTTTATAATAAATTAATTAAATAATTTTTTGATTTAATTTTTTTCATAATGTTCGCATCATAACTAATAATGCGGTATTGAATAAGAGTAATGTTTCACTTTTTTTAAAACTTGTCTTTTTTTGGTATTTTTATTGCATTTTAACTCGTCTCATTCAAAAAGCCAGTGCAGTGTAATTGATGCGAACAGTACAAAATCCGAGTGTGTTGCCATCTGTGTATAACAATCCAAATAAATATGGGAATGTTGCCTTGTTTATATATTTCTTACATTTATTCAACCGTGTTGAGCTACAACGGGATAATTGACAGATGGCGCAATGTGACAATGTAAAATCCCATTTATATTGTGCGCCATCTATCATTTATCCCGTTGTAGCTCAACACGGTTGAACAACTATAAGAAATATATGAACAAGAAATGACAGTAAGTACTATTCACTTCCCCTTCGATTTTTTAATTTTGGTCTCCGCTATATATACATTCATTCAATTCTGCGCTTGCGTCTCGACTTGTTGACAACGTGCATCTCCAACCTATTTTATCATGTTACTTGCACTGATGTCATTTTAGCGCGTATGTTCACATATGTTACTCTAACCTCTTTGGTATCCTGTGATATGTTTTTCATGTTCTCCAAACGCTTGCTTCTGTTATTCTAATGTAAGTACTTTTGTAATTACGCATTAGATTAGTTCACTGATTGTACTTTATTGTGTTGAAACCTTAACGAATACAGCCAGTACTTCTACCCAGTAATATTTATATTTCCAATACTGTCTATATCAAACAATATTCCCCAGCTAAAAACAGTCGCAGAAGTTATTGTACTCACATTGTATTGTATGTATTTCATAATTACACCAACAAGCACAACTCTGTATAGGTGGTAGAAAGCTTTAAAATGTGTTCTGAACACTTAAAGGAATGTTTATTCACTATTCCTGCATCATGAAGAGGAAAAGCCAAGTGTGCTACTTGTAATTACAAAACTAGGTACTTATAATTATTTGTTTTATAAGAGGAATGGACAACCTAAACATCGACATTTAAAAAAATTGATTAGAACTCATGGTTTATAGAAATACACATATGTATATGCAAATTTGAAATTCACATGAATTTCATAAAAGAATTCTAAAGCGTTTCTGTTGTGGGTACTTTCAAACTGCATTAGCGTAAAAAGCTAATACGATTTAGGTTTTTATTTTATTCTCCAATAAAGGTTGCTTTTTATTGAAAAATAGCTTGTTTCATAACAAACTTGTACTTAACTGAGTTCACATAAATTAGTTCCAATCCATTTGCTGGAGTACGAATTATTGAAATTGGTCGTAACTAATAATTATAGGTAATTTAAACAAAAAAATGTCGAATTAACAAAGCATTACACGACCTATTATCTAAGTTTCCAAACAATTTATTTTATGATAATTTTTTTCTTCAATACACTTCTCACAGTGTTATAAATTCGAGCGTAAATAAATACCTATAAATAGTTTTTATAACCCATAAATGGTATGCTAATCAGGAGTTATATTCCGTTATATCACTATAAGAAAAATTATATATCCTTTTTTTATATCTTTCAATGCTTTAGCTCTCGGGAATTTTCTTCTTTTTCTGTTTCGTAGCAAAACAAGTTTCCATCTTCGTGGGTACGTCTCTTAATACTTAGCAATTTTCTTGCAATATCCACCACGAATATATATTATTAAATAAAATTCTATCAGAAGTAACATCCTCAGCACATATATAATTTACATCCTAATTATTACTTCAACAGTTCTTTTCTGTGTATACACCGTAATGAAACGTTATACCTTACATATTTACATTTTACGGTAGTTGAATTATGTTAAATCCAGACTGGATGATCTTGTTTGGGCAGTGCACTTGAACGAAAAAAGGCTGTAAAAAGTACCGATGATATGCTATATGCAGCTAGACTACTAGATTTTGTTACTTCTATTTCAAAGTGATAAAAAGCAAATATGCGTCACTCTTTAGCACAAAATTATCAAGTTAGTGCCGATACAATTTTTTTGTGCTAAAGAATAAAGTAGACATTGGTTTTCTGGCTGATCTACAAGATCTTGATATTATTAAGTAGGTATGTATTTAACTTATAGGGCAGTTGTACTTATAATGGACTGTTTTCATTACTGTTTAGAAAAAAAAACATCATTACGCGGTTTTCGTTACTACTTTAGTCCGTCAAAATTCTTTAACCACAACGTAAGAAAAGGTTATTGTTACAAAAGAGGTAATTCAGAAAAAAATGGTATAGTTGAGCATTTACATTTCTTGAACACTGACGGTTGGTGCAAATTGTGACGTTTAAAACAGCTCTAAATTCTCTGTCAAACAAGTGCAGGTCTCTTTTTTATTCGTATAAAAACTACAGAAGTTATAGCAGATTTAGTTTTACATGGTTTAAAGCGGCGAGCACCTAATTGTTCACATAAACGGCCACAGATCTAATAGACTGCTGACAAAAATACTCCAAACTGTGGTACTAGTAATGCTGCAAACTTCTCCTAGACCCCTCAACACAAACTGCACTAAACTGGACGTACGTTTCGATAGCAAAGCTATCATCATCAGTAGAAACACTGAGATGAACAGTTTAGTGCAGTTTGTGATGAGGGGTCTAGGAGAAGTTTGTAATAGACTGCTGTTAGAACGTGGGCTGCCCCAAGGTAGGTATGTAGGTCCGCTACTCTACATATTGTACACGGATGATCTTCCTACTTGTTTGATCAAAATAGTATGGTACTTTACGCAGATGAACGTAGAGCAGCATAGTTGCGGCGAGTAAAGACATCAATCAAGTTGTAAGAGAAACCTAAATTGTGCTAGATACATCTGCCTATTGGTTTTATCAGAATGGGCTAAATAATAGAAGAAAAAAATGTGTTTTATTCACTTCGTATCGGGCAAAAGTATTATGGATGAAAGCTGCTTACTCAAATTAAGTCGAAAGTTAATTCAACAAATGACAAGTGACAACAGCTTGAATTGAAAACTCAATGTTGAAATCCTGAAATGCGCAAAGTTGGCATCTGTGTGCTACTTAATTTATTGTTTGCGAGAAACTGTTGGTAAAGAGATAGTTCTGTCTTACTACTACAATTGCTTCTGGCTTAATATTCTGCGGATCTTCGCTATACAGGGTGTATCAGATATAGAGGTAAATATAATAATATGTAGCAGCTGTAATCATATACAATCAAAAAGTCTTAATTCACAGGGGGTCTATCTGTAAGCATTAACGAGAAAAAAAATATTTTATAAATGGCGTGGGCTAGAGCCACACCTGTGCCCAACCTAAATGCTGTCCCGAGTATACCCCCACATACCACTATCATTCAGCCATTACCGCTGTTAGTTTTGTGTGGATCGTCGCTTGGAGTGCAAGCCACTTCGAACATTTTATTTAAATTCTTCCCGTCTCGAAAAAACGATCCTTTTCAGGACCATCAAGATTTCATATAAAGAAAATCGAAGCTTGATGCATCGGCAAAAGCGCGGGAATGTATAGATTCGTTTTCGCGCGACATCATAGTAAAAAGGCGTGTTTGCAAATTTTCTGTATCTACATTTATTTCCGTGTAATTCGATTCAATTCATTTCGCGTTATTTGATTAAATAAATCCAAAATAAATAATTCAGATTCATGTGGTACCGTTTATTAAGCAAAAATAATAAAGCAAAAGAAAAGTATTTACGTTTTTTGTAACTATTGAAGTCGCATATTCGGTGAAACTCGAACGTCTTATCAGGATATTAAAAATAATACTTTGTAGACTTACGTAGAATGCTCTTAACAAATAAAGAATGTTTATTTTATAAAAAGAAGAAATTTAAAATGCCTCAGTTTTGCTATTTTTACAAGGGCCTTTATTTATTCAGAATGACGTTAAATTAACTTACGCCATGCCATTAAGAATAATACTAAATGAGTGCAATGTATTTATACATAATACCACGTTTAGCGGGTGCTTAACATGACGTTTCCGCATCAGGCCCGGACTAAAGAATTTTTGGCTCTAAATTTTACTTTTTTTTATTCTTTAATGATGAAATACGGTTTCGGTGGGTTTGTGCTTTATTATATATCGTGTAGTTAACACCCAAGCAAAATTTACTTTTTTATTTGATACACCCTGTACAGTAATTTTATAACTCCTTTATAACAAATAATGGCTATCAAAGATATTGTTGATATTAAGAGAAACACATCATTTAGGCCATATTTTAAAGATTTGCAAATTTTTATCTCTTCGTTGTTTACATATTCTCAACACACTACTCCTTGTTAAACAAAT